>JARYGA010047451.1:0-43310 GCA_030545235.1 Helianthus tuberosus
TCTAGTAGTTTCTACCATTAACCTTCCTCTCCCGAGGCCTATGGCATGTAATTCTGATAATTCTTAAGCATAAATAATCAATCAACCCATTCCCAACCCCGGGAATCCCATGCCTTGGTAAGAGTGTGAACTCACCTTGGTTTGCTCGGTATGCTAAGTATGTGTTCACAGTTAATCAATCACGTCCTAAGGTATGCACGTATACATAATTAGTTTGTATTCACGAAGTTGGCACGTAAGTATAATCATAGTGGACAACGCATCAAAAATCACCGAGTAACACATTGCACGTAGGTTAAATCATACAAGTTATGTTTTACACTTAACGGCAGTTAACTAACCAGGTTAACTTTTAACAGAATCAAAGTAAGTTATTGTGCTGTTTTCCCATTCGACGAAACACCCTTGTTTCGTCGTGATACCCTCGGCGAAACACACTTGTTTCGTCGTGTTTATTTTGTCACAATTGGTTTCGGCGAAACACATTTGTTTCGCCGTCACCTGTGTTTCGTCTGAGACGTCTGTTACGTCATAAATCAGTACACAGAAAACCCAAATCGTCGATCATACAGCAATCACATAAAATCATTCGGCACCGAATCATCATCTAAACATCATAACATAAATTTCAGATCACACTAGCAACATTCATGGTCGAGCATTCGACCGTATAATCCTGGTGCTATATAGAGTCACTACACAACTGTTTATTAGAACCCTAAGCCGACTAAATCATGTATACGAAATCAAGATCATACTCACATATTCGCATCCATTCCAGAAATCAGACAAGCATATACACAACATGTATAAGGGAATCAAAGGGCAAAGAAACCGATTAGACGAGTACGCACTAACCGAGATATCCGGGATGATAGTTTGATCGCTAGAGAGGGCTTGGGAGAACACAGAGTTGCCGTCACACACACAAGGGAGTTCTAGGGGTTTTCTGTTTTGCTAAAGTGTGACGAATTGAGTGTTTCCGTAACTTATACGCGTCTAAGTGTTTTGGGCCCTTACTGGGCTTGGCGAAACTGGGCTTGGCGAAACAGACTTCTGTTTCGTCGAGATGTATATGGCGAAACAGTATGTTTCGTCGGGTCCTGTCATGTGTTTAAACAGTTCAAGTGTTTTTAAAATGCTAAGTCTCATGTTATACTATCAATCACATACATGCAACAATCACAATACAATACAATACGTTTCATTATAACACATACATGTACAGTTACAAGTCAACCAAGTCAAACAACTAAACAGTCAAAGTCAACGTGCAATAAAAACGAAAGTGAAAGTCAGAAACTCGAGTTGTCACATTATCCCCAACTTGAAAGAAATTTCGTCCCGAAATTTAGTATGTGGTTACTGAGGAAGCTAATTGTGTGACGTTGTTTACCTGTTTCGTATCGCGGCTCCCCGAGCAGGTTTGCGAAGATTACTGGTTTGATTTGGAATTTCGTCCCGAAATTCTGTAGTAGCTTCAGCCTCAGTAGTGGTTGCACCGTTCTCGAATAACTGGGGATGTTTGAGTTTTCAACTGATCTTCTCGCTCCCAGGTGAACTCTGGGCCACGACGGGAGTTCCAACGAACTCGAACAAGAGGTATTCTGGTGTGCTTGAGGACCTTAACATCCCGGTCCGTGATTTCAACAGGTTCCTCGACGAATCGCAACTGTTCGTCGATAGTGAGCTCCTTCAAAGGAACTATGAGGGTCTCATCTGACAAACACTTCTTCAGATTCGACACGTGAAAGACGTTGTGAACTGCACTGAGTTCGGCTGGTAAGTTCAGTCTGTAGGTCACCTTGCCTATTTTCTCAATGATTTCGAACGGTCCGACGTATCGTGGGTTAAGTTTGCCTCGTTTGCCAAAATGAACAACACCCTTCCAGGGTGAAACTTTGAGTAGCACTCGGTCCCCAACCTGGAACTCGAGTAGTTTCCTGTCTTTATCTGCGTATGCTTTCCGACGGTCACGAGCTGCCGTCATGCGTTGTCGTATCTACACGATATTTTCAGTAGTATCAATTACGAGTTCTGGACCTGTGATCTGACTGTCACCCACCTCTGTCCAACAAAGAGGTGATCGGCATTTACGCCCGTACAATGCCTCAAATGGAGCAGCTTTAATGCTGGTGTGGTAGCTGTTATTGTATGAAAATTCCACAAGTGGCAGATGTTTTTCCCAGCCATTGCCAAAGTCAATTACGCACGCCCGAAGCATGTCTTCTAGAGTTTGGATAGTGCGCTCAGACTGCCCATCCGTCTGAGGATGATAAGCTGTGCTCATGTCTAATCGAGAGCCAAAAGATTTATGCATTGCTTGCCACAGTTCTGAAGTAAAACGTGCATCACGATCGGAGATAATAGAGGTGGGCACCCCGTGCCTCGAGACAACTTCTTTAAGGTATACGTCTGCTAGAGTGGAGAACTTATCCGTTTCCTTGATAGCCAAGAAGTGAGCAGACTTTGTGAGTCGATCCACGATCACCCAAATAGTATCATTTCCGCGCTGAGATCTAGGTAGGCCAGTAACAAAATCCATGGAAATTTGTTCCCATTTCCATTGTGGTATCTCAGGCTGTTGGAGTGGACCTGAAGGTTTCTGATATTCCGCTTTGACTCTCGCACAAGTCAAACACTTGCTAACGTAAGTTGCTATGTGAGCTTTCATGCTAGGCCACCAGTATGTAGTTCTGAGGTCGTGGTACATCTTATCCGAACCAGGATGTACTGAGTAGCGAGGCTTATGAGCTTCATCCATTACAAGCTCGCGTAAGTTGCCATAGAGTGGGACCCAGATGCGTCCTGTTACATAGTAGGCTCCGTCTGCCTTTTGTTCTAACCTTTGCCTTGAGCCGCGTAGGGCTTCAGCCCTGACGTTTTCTGGTTTCAATGCTTCTATCTGAGCATCTCGTATCTGTGAAGGAAGACTAGACTGAATAGTGAGTTGCAACGCTCGTACACGCCTAGGTGTAGTATCCTTTCGACTGAGGGCGTCGGCCACCACCTTGGCTTTGCCCGGATGATACTTTATAGCACATTCGTAATCGTTCAGTAGTTCGACCCATCTACGTTGTCGCATGTTCAATTCTTTCTGCTTGAATATATGTTCGAGACTCCTGTGGTCGGTGTAGATGGTGCATTTAGTGCCATACAGGTAATGTCGCCATATCTTGAGCGCAAAAACAACAGCTCCCAACTCTAGATCGTGTGTAGTGTAATTCCGTTCGTGAATCTTAAGTTGGCGCGAAGCATAAGCAATAACTTTATCCCGTTGCATCAACACACATCCAAGACCTTGGATGGATGCGTCACAGTAAACTACAAAATCGTCCGTGCCTTCAGGCAATGAGAGGATAGGTGCGCTACAAAGTCTATCCTTTAAGTGCTGAAATGCTGTCTCCTGTGTATTACCCCAACGATAAACAACACCTTTCTGTGTCAGTAATGTGAGCGGCTGTGCAATCTTTGAGAAGTCTTTGATGAACCGTCTATAATAACCCGCCAAACCCAAGAATTGGCGTATTTCTGTTGGTGTGCGAGGTGCAGGCCAGTTCTTGATCGAATCTACCTTGGATGGATCGACATGAATCCCATCCTTGTTTACCACGTGGCCTAGGAAGTGGACTTCACGATGCCAGAAGTCGCATTTTGAAAACTTAGCGTACAGCTGTTCTGCTCGAAGAAGTTCCAAAATGAGTCGTAAATGTTGCTCGTGTTCCTCCTGACTCTTCGAATAGATCAGGATGTCGTCGATGAAAACAATAACAAACTTATCAAGATAAGGTTTGCACACCCTGTTCATAAGATCCATGAAAACCGCAGGCGCGTTCGTTAGCCCTAATGGCATGACCAAAAACTCGTAATGGCCGTAGCGAGTTCTGAATGCTGTTTTGGAAACGTCCTCATCCCGGACTCTCAATTGATGATAGCCTGACCTCAGGTCAATCTTTGAGTAATAGCTCGACCCTTGCAACTGGTCGAATAAGTCGTCAATGCGTGGAAGAGGATAGCGATTTTTCACGGTCACCTTGTTCAGTTCGCGGTAATCTTTGCACATGCGGAAAGTACCGTCTTTCTTCTTCACAAATAATACTGGAGCTCCCCATGGCGAAGAGCTAGGACGTATGAATCCCTTTTCCAAAAGTTCTTGCAATTGCTTAGACAGTTCTTCCAGTTCAGTTGGAGCTAAGCGATAAGGTGCTCGAGCTATAGGTGCTGCTCCTGGAGCTAGCTCGATCTGAAATTCGACCTGGCGATGGGGCGGTAACCCAGGTAACTCTTCAGGAAACACTTGAGGAAAGTCGTGTACAACTGGAATATCTTCTAACTTATTTTCCTTCGTCGATGTATCTGTAACGAGTGCTAAAACAGCTGTGTGGCCCTTTCGCAAACACTTCTGAGCCTTCAAGAAGGATATGATGCCACTCACGACACCACTCTTTGTTAGTTATGATTATGTTTGGTATCAATCCGCGCGTTTGATTATAATTGCTCGGGTTAACTTCAACTCAATGGATGAGATCAATTCAGAATAGTAGTTTTCCCTTCATATCTGTAACGAGTGCTAATATAGTTGTGGTTCTGATTCTGGTTCTGGTTCAACTGTGGGCAGTGTCTCTTGAAAAGACCTTCAGCACCACCCTGATAACATCCCTTGTTACCCTGCTGTTGTTGCTGATTCTGTAGATCTTGTGGCTGTTGCTGTCGGTTCTGGTTTGCAGGACGTGAGCTTCTACCATCTTTGGCTCCATGACCAAGCTTGTTGCATCATTGACAATGATTTCGGTTGCACTGCCCGTTGTGGTGCAATTTACATCGTTTGCACTTAGGGTGGTTTCCACCCTGCCCTTGACTACCAAAAGGTTGCTGACCAGGACTTTGGTTGTCATCGATCTTTCGCTGCTGTGCCTGGGATGGAACCGTGGTCGAACCCTTGCTGGGATTTCCATCCCACTTTCGTTTGTTGTCACTGGGGGTAGCAGAAGTAGTAGTAGTCGCAGTACCTATACGCTTAGGCAGCTTGTTCTGTTCCACTGCCTGGTCTGTGAGGCAAGTAACATCCTGGATAGTAGTAAGGTTAGCAGCAGTCACATGGCTTCGAATCTCTGGTACTAAGCCTTTGAGGAACAGCCCGATGCGTTTGATGGGGGACCCACCACAGTTGGGCATAACACTGCCAGTTCCTTGGATCGCTTAGCGGACGCTTCTATCTCTGACCCCGTCATCTTCAGGTTAAAGAACTCCACTTCCAACTTGTGGATGTCATCACGACTACAGTATTCACGTTTGATCAGCTACTTGGTATCACTTCATGGGGTGGCATTAGCAGCCGCCAGCCCCAGCATCTGAACTTGCGCGTTTCACTAAGTTAGCGCAGTGCCTTCGAGAGTACCAGTGGCATATTGCTCCCTACGAGCCTCGGGGCATTCACACATTTCAAAGATCGATTCGTGCTTCTCGAACCAGTGGAGGAGTCCAACAGCTCCTTCAGTGCCGCTGAAAGTAGTAGACCGGCAGTCCATGAACGTCTTGAATATGCATACAAGTGGTTGAGCGTGTTGACCTGTCGTGTGCGTAAGAGTAATCATACTTGAGCACGAGTGTTGGTTTACGAGAGTAGGATCTAAAGATCCTAGAGTAAGTGGTGATGGCAGGTTACACCTCCTGCCTGGGCAGCTGCGAGTGCTGCAGTAACTTGTTCAGTGATCGAAGCCGCCAACTGGGCTTGAGTTAGGTTAGCGTGTCCGCTCATGATCTTGATATCAAGGAGAACATGAGTGAGAGAGGTTCGCGAAAGTGCGATGACAGAAGGGAGTAAGCACACAAGTGTTCTCATGCAATAGTGTTATGTTAATCTAAGCATACCCTGAGCAAAGTTCTATGCAATTCTAGCAAGTAGGTAAGGTAACATGAATAGTAGTACCTATGATGGTGAGCCTTGCACGTGGAGCGAAGCGTCGTTGTGGATCGTTGAGCACTGTTCTGGTTATAGTCTGGTTTTAATAAAAACAATTTCCCTTTATTAAAACCGAGTTCTCTATAACCAATGGCTTTGATACCAATCTGTCACACCCCCAAAACCCACACGCGGAGTACCACCGCTTGGAGGCGTGACTGACCAGGATCAAGCCACCAATCATATTGAACATATAAGTAAGTAAAAGTAAATGTAATCCATCACAATACAATTGGTGCTAATTCAAAAGCATAGCATAAGTGGCGGAAGCATAATTATGAACATCCAACACAAGTGTTTAGTTTAAAGAGTCATAAAGTTTTCATCAAAACATCCACAATCCGTGCCCACAACGACCACGCCTCCCGTGCAAGCTCCAAGAGTACCTATGGTCCTGCAAGGCATGTAACAGAGAGTCAACAACTAGTTGAGCGAGTTCACAGTTGGTTATTCAGTTATAGTGTTCGTATCGTACATCGTAAGTTCGTTTAGTAATCATGTATCCTATGTAATGGTATCGCGGCCCTCTAGGCATGTTTGCGAAGTTTAGTGGGGGTTTCCCATGTGTTCTCTAGACTAGGTATATTTGTATCGCGGCCCTCCAGGCATGTGTGCGAAGTTTAGTATTTGTATCGCGGCCAACCCAGGCATGTATGGGAAGATTAAAGTATAGTTCGCGGCCATTCCAGGCATGTATGCGAAGATTGTTCTAGTATCACGGCCGATCCCGGCGTGTGTGCGAAGAGAAGTATATGTATCACTAGTCTAGTAGTATCTACCATTAACCTTCCTCTCCTGAGGCCTATGGCATGTAATTCCGATAATTCTTAAGCATAAATAATCAATCAACCCATTCCCAACCCCGGGAATCCCATGCCTTGGTAAGAGTGTGAACTCACCTTGGTTTGCTCGGTATGCTAAGTATGTGTTCACAGTTAATCAATCACGTCCTAAGGTATGCACGTATACATAATTAGTTTGTATTCACGAAGTTGGCACGTAAGTATAATCATAGTGGACAACGCATCAAAAATCACCGAGTAACACATTGCACGTAGGTTAAATCATACAAGTTATGTTTTACACTTAACGGCAGTTAACTAACCAGGTTAACTTTTAACAGAATCAAAGTAAGTTATTGTGCTGTTTTCCCATTCGGCGAAACACACTTGTTTCGTCGTGTTTATTTTGTCACAATTGGTTTCGGCGAAACACATTTGTTTCGCCGTCACCTGTGTTTCGTCTGAGACGTCTGTTACGTCATAAATCAGTACACAGAAAACCCAAATCGTCGATCATACAGCAATCACATAAAATCATTCGGCACCGAATCATCATCTAAACATCATAACATAAATTTCAGATCACACTAGCAACATTCATGGTCGAGCATTCGACCGTATAATCCTGGTGCTATATAGAGTCACTACACAACTGTTTATTAGAACCCTAAGCCGACTAAATCATGTATACGAAATCAAGATCATACGCACATATTCGCATCCATTCCAGAAATCAGACAAGCATATACACAACATGTATAAGGGAATCAAAGGGCAAAGAAACCGATTAGACGAGTACGCACTAACCGAGATATCCGGGATGATAGTTTGATCGCTAGAGAGGGCTTGGGAGAACACAGAGTTGCCGTCACACACACAAGGGAGTTCTAGGGTTTTTCTGTTTTGCTAAAGTGTGACGAATTGAGCGGTTCCGTAACTTATACGCGTCTAAGTGTTTTGGGCCCTTACTGGGCTTGGCGAAACTGGGCTTGGCGAAACAGACTTCTGTTTCGTCGAGATGTATATGGCGAAACAGTATATGGCGAAACAGTATGTTTCGTCGGGTCCTGTCATGTGTTTAAACAGTTCAAGTGTTTTTAAAATGCTAAGTCTCATGTTATACTATCAATCACATACATGTAACAATCACAATACAATACGTTTCATTATAACACATACATGTACAGTTACAAGTCAACCAAGTCAAACAACTAAACAGTCAAAGTCAACGTGCAATAAAAACGAAAGTGAAAGTCGGAAACTCGAGTTGTCACATTATCCCCAACTTGAAAGAAATTTCGTCCCGAAATTTAGTATGTGGTTACTGAGGAAGCTAATTGTGTGACGTTGTTTACCTGTTTCGTATCGCGGCTCCCCGAGCAGGTTTGATATAATATATAGCATGTGTGTGATTCCAGATTAAGTGCGAAGATGAGAGAGAAAGCGAGAGATAAATAGAGTCCACAATGCGTCGAGAAATAGAACAAATTCAACACATAAAAGAAACTAACGGCGAAAATCGTAGGATTACAACAACATTGGAAGCATGACAAATGTTGTTGTGGAGGACTTCTGCGGAGACTGCGATCGTTGCTGAGATTCCTCAAGTCTGCGGCCCTGTGCGGCAGTTCTGGGTAAAATGACCATACCAATTGCAGTTGTCACAATAACGACAGTTAGCTTCTGGTGGGTGATGGTACGTACACACGAGACACAGAGGATGAGTTCCGGTGTAGGCGCGCTTCACAAGAACGGGAGAAAATCGTAGCGGTGTGGGGTTTGGAATTTCATCCACGCTTGGTTCCTTTCACTTATGGTTGAGCCCGTTGCAATCCTGAGATGAGGTGTCGTTGTCGTTGGAGGATTCGTCTGATGATTCACTGGAGACATCGTCGGATGAGTCGATGACGATTGCTTGATGAGCTCGTTTGACAGGATTCTTGGAGAAGAATCCGTCCAAGACTCGTTTGTCGTTGATCTCTGTGGCCAAGCGGTAGGTTTCTTTGATAGTAGCAGGTCTTGTAGCTTCGACAAAATCGCCCACACATTCAGGCAAGCCGCGAATGTACTTCGTGATGGCCTTTTCTGAAGTGTTGACTTGACTTGGGCAGATTATGCTAAGCTGTTTGAACCTTGAGGTGTAGCCAGTATTGTCACCTTCGACTTGCTTGATTTCCCAGAATTCGTCTTCTAGCTTTTGGACTTCGTGGGGAGGGCAGTACTCTTTCTTCATGAGTTCCTTCAACTCATCCCAAGAGAGAGCATAAGCTGCAGAGATCCCACGTTTGTTACGTTCGGCTGTCCACCAATCGAGTGCTCGCGATTGAAATACTCCGGTAGCACAAGTAGTATGAAAACCATCGGGACACTCACTCTGATGAAGGGTAACTTCGATAGAATCGAACCACTGGAGTAGCTGAGATACACCTCATTCACCCGTGAACTCCATCGGGTCACAGGCTTTGAAGTGTTTGTAGAGGAAAGCAGATTGCGGAGCTTCTATCTTAGAGTCTTCTGGGGTTCGAGAGTTGCTGAGAGAGAGCACTTGAGCGACAATTTGAGGAACGACCTTGGCCACTTTCTTGGTAACAAGCGAGGCAATCCTCTTCTTGGCGCTTCGTTTGGCTCTTCTCCTGGCTGTTTTTCTCGAGGTAGAGTCGTTGGAAGACATCTAGATAGAGAGAGATTTGGAGTGAGATTCGATCATAATGATTTTTGAGTTTTGCGATGCGATTGAGCGCGATCAAAACTTGTAGCGAGTAATATAATAGATTTCACATAGGAGCCACATAGGAGACATGAGATTCCTAAGTTCTCACGCAATTGATTCGTTTGTATATATATAATTAGTTATAGCTTATACTTGTACACATACAAGTCGGTATAGAATGCGCGAAGACGCGATGCAGAGAGAGGGAGCGAGAGCGAGAAATTAGGCATTAGTTTTGTTGCGAACATTCGGTTTTCGTTTTAGATTGTGATGGCTGTGCGAGTTGTGCGTTTACAAAACCAGGGAGCAAAAATTGATAAATCGAGAAATCGATGAAGCGTAAAGTTTTAAATTGTAAATACATAAGCGTGAATAGGTTCTGATAAGCGTAAAATCGGCGAGTCGTAAGCTAGAAAAGTAGATAGAGTGCCTCGGGTGTTTAGGCGTCGACTACCCAAGGTAACCCAACTATACCCAACAAGTTCATGCACGCGCATTGCCCTAGAAGGCTTATGCTTCCACTGGGATGCAGCTCACGGCATTCGTCTTCCTAGGCATCGCGTAGCTTGAGTTATCGTTATAGTCGAGTCCTTGGTGAGAGCTTTTGAAAACCATTTTATATAGAGTGGAGTGGTCCATTAAGGTATGGGTTTCACCCCTGACTTAATAACTCGCTCCTAGCTGTGGTTGTGCTCTTCGAATAAATTCGGGAGTTCCACTAGATTTTGAAATGGAGATTTTTGTTGAGATATGGATGTCACTCCTGGCTCACCAGAAAGTTCTCGTGCTTAGAAAATGCGTTGAGTGAGCGATCTTATCGAGAGTTCTTGGTTTTCACGCCTGATCTCAACTGGACCACTTGGTTGTGTTATGCGAATATTTTCGAAAACGTGTGGATTGTGTTGGCCTTAGGAAAGGCTAAGTAATATTCTAGCCTTAGGAAAGGCTCTTCGTGTGAAATTGTAGTATGCGGCGTTCATGCGAAGTAGCAGTTTTTAGCGAATTCGAACGAGAGCATCAAGTAGGCCCGTGCAATTCCTACTAGGTTCGCACGAGTCGTCCCGTTGGTACTTAGACTATAGACTAGGTCATTTCTAAGACATCGACCCGGACTAGGTCAAGTCTGGCCTAATTCCCTATAGTTATGGCTCTGATACCAATCTGTCACACCCCAACCAATGTCGGAATCATCTGGGTGCGGCACTAGGCGAATCAGATTGCTCAAGAGAATCCATAACAACTAAATTGCGACAGTATTTAATGCGTTCATTATCCCATACTAATAAACAAGTACAATCACATAAGCTGTCACGGATTTCATGTTCTCCCCAAACAATACAAATCCGACAACCTAGATTTTAGGTGTGTTTCTAGACTTCCTAGCTTGATTTGATGTAGACTGCGACTAAACTTGCAACATACGTTAAAATAATGTCAATACAAAAGTATTGGAGAGCATACAGGTTTGATATGTAATAATGTAATAGATAAAAGCTGCGAATTCCCACATACATAAACGTAATACACGACATATATACTCACAAAACTGATACTACCAGCTAAGTCCTCGAGCTACGATTGCGATTGCTAAACTAGACCCCGTCGGGCGCAATAGTACTATACTAGTCATGGTGGGACGTCGCGAGTATAAGTCCTAGCACATATGTGACTAGCATCACGTATACCTATGCACGTAAGTCATTCGCAAGTGATAAATAGTTTAAGCATTTGATGTAATTCGATTTGATAGCAACGTATCTTACACCCAAAAGTGCAAAAGTAAAAGGGGTTCAAGTATACTCACAGTCGGTGTTCAGCAAGTAAACACAGCTTGGTTGGATTGAAGGGGGCGCGTCTGAGATTACCCTGATTACAGATTGATAGCGTGAGCGTTGAATTGTGTGCTAAGCGGAGCAAGGTATCCATGGATCGGACAGTACTCCAAATTGTTGAAATTAAAGTCAGGTGTGGGACCCTAGGTGAAATCAGTCCGTTCGGATGGCTATCCTGTCCGTTCGGATGGTTGTCCTGTCTGTTCAGATGACTGCCTGCCCGTTCGGATGGCAGCCTGTGCGTTCGGATGACAGCCTGTCCGTTCGGGTGACAGCCTGTTCGATCGGATGCCTGTCCGATCGGATGACTGTCCGATCGGACGGCAATCCGTCCAAACGATCTAGTCGTCCTTGGCACTTGACTAACTTTGAAGGTTTTTGGCGGTTTTGATCGAGACGGTGTTGTGACGTGTAACAACCCGCACTTTCGTGCATTGTTACTACTCGCTACACTCGTTACGCCTAGCACTAGAGATTCGGATCATAATGTAACTATATCGCATACATCGTTGTTTCGCAGTGTTTTCGCATATTACGCATACGTTATCGCTATAACACATCGCATCGCACATACTAACACTCAAGATGACATTGGGTGAGGACCTATTCTACCCTCCTCGATGGTCGTGATGTGTCGCAACGCAAACAATTAACGCTAACAAAGACTTTCGGGTGAGTACTATCCCTCCAGCTGTCGTGACGATGATGACAATACTAGCAAGTAGTACCGCGTTAGTCATTGTGGCACAACACATCGCAAACTCGAAAGCGCACTCGCGACCACGCGCAACTCGATTATCGCACCGAATATTTGAAAATATGGATACGTATATACGACCTTTTGTGATTAATAAATAAATATATAAGAATGTGTGACCCAAAACCATCACAACGCTTAACAATCGAAACGGAACACCTAAACGCAGCTCGCCGAAGGACATCCGAACGGATCGGTCATCCGGACGGATGGGCCAGCCGATCGGATGGGCCAGCCTAACGGACGGCCCCCACTCACCATCCTTTCCTCCTCCTTGCCTATAAATACCCCTCAGTCACATCAAGAACACTTGATGTGACTGCTACTGTTTGACCAGACGCTCCAAACCCTTCATCTCTCGATTTCTCGCGATTCTAGTAAGTTTTCGACCTAAACTTTGTACTTCTATGATCTACACTCGATTCTACACCTTTCTATCTTTTAAAACTCAACTTTCAACCATGAAATCTACTGATTTGAGGTGTTCAAAGAGGATGTCATCAATAGTTCATATGAACTTCAAAGTGTGACCTCATTTTACCATGAACGACTCAGATCTGAGTGATTCCCACATATTTTTATAACAAACTCACTTAGAGTATTATGTATCTAATCAAGGTGATGTGTGACTCTGGGATTAGACATGGAAAAACCGTCAAGGGCGGCCAGATCTGATGGAACGGGGTGGTTCCCGGCCGATAGAACGGGCCGAACTTGATGGAATTTTAGTAGTTTAATACGACGACACATCGTCTCAGTCAATTCACCGGTATCCTTTCCAGAAACGACGATCGAACGGCAAACCAAGTTCAAACCAGCCGATCGGTCAACATGTTAACCGATCGGACAACATGTCAACCGACCGGACAACATGTCAACCGACCGGACAACATGTCAACCGACCGGACAACATGTGAACCGATCGGATAACATGCCCACCGATCGGTCAACATGTTAACCGATCGGACAACATGTCAACCAACCGGTCAACACGTCAACCGACCGGACAACACGTCCACCGACCGGTCAACACGTCAACCGATCGGACAACATGTCAACCGACCGGTCAACACGTCAACCGCTCGGACAACATGTCAACCGACCGGTCAACACGTCAACCGATCGGACAACATGCCAACCGATCGGATAACATGCCAACCGACCAACCGAACCAACTCATCCGACCAGATAGCCATCCGATCGGATTACCACTAGCCCTATTATTCAACTTTTCACCGCACCTCGCTTACGCTACCATTCCGTGTTCATGCTAAATCAGGCGCACTCTAAATTAATCCAATCAAGTTGGGTTCTTGCTAAATACGCACTGTAAGTATACTTGAACCCTTTTTGCTTTTTCACTTTTGGGTGTAACATACGTTGCTATCAAATCGAATTATATCAAATGCTTAAACTACTTATCACTTACGAATGACTTACGTGCATAGTTATACGTGATGCTAGTTACATATGTGCTAGGACTTATACTCGCGATGTCCCACCATGACTAGTATAGTACTATTGCGCCCGACGGGGTCTAGTTTTCCATCACGTATTCGAGCATCGAGGACTTAGCTGGTAGTATCGGTTTTGTGAGTATGTATGTCGTGTATCCCGTTTATGTATGTAGGAAATTCGCAGCACTTTTAATCTATTATGCTATTACATATCAAACCTGTATACTCGCCAATACTTTTGTATTGACTTTATTTTAACGTATGTTGCAGGTTTAGACGCAGACTACATCAAATCAAGCTAGGAAGTCTAGAAACTTAACAAAAATCTAGGTTGTCGGATTTATATTGTTCGAGAGAACACAAAATCTGTGATAACTTATGTGACTGTAATTGTTTATTAGTATGGGATAATGAACGCATTAAATATTGTCGCTAATAGTTGTTATGGATTCTCCTGAGCAATCTGATTCGCCTAGTGTCGCGCCCCGATGATTCCGCCATCATGTGGGGTGTGACAGATTGGTATCAGAGCCATAACTATAGGGAATTAGGTAAGACATTCGACCTAGTCCGGGTCGACGCCTTAGAAATTGACGTAGTCTATAGTCTAAGTACCAACAGGCCGACTCGTACGAACCCAGTAGGAGATTGTACGGGCCTACTTGATACTCTCGTTCGAATTCGCTAAAAGCTACTACTTCGTGTGAATACCGCATACTACAACTTCACACGAAGAGCCTTTCCGAAGGATGGAATGTTACATAGCCTTTCCTAAGGCCAACACAATACACACATTTTTGAAAATATTCACATAACACAACAGAATGATCCAGTCGAGATCAGGTGTGAAAACCAAGAACTCTCGATAAGATCGCTCACTCAGCACATTATTCTAGCACGAGAACTGTCTGTTGAGCCAAGAGTGATATCCACAACTCGACGGAAGTCTCCATTTCTACCCAGTGGAACTCGCGGATTTATTCGGTGAGCACAACCACAGCTAGGAGCGAAGTCGTTAAGTCAGGGGTGAAACCTATACCTTAATTACTCGTTCCACTCCATAAATGGTTTTCAAAAAACTCTCACCAAGGACTCGGCTATATCAAGGACTCGAGCCACGTGGTGGATAGGAGGACGAATGTTATTAGCTGCAACCCAGTGGAAGCATAGTCTACTAGGCCAACGCACATGCACGAACTCGCTTCATATAGCTGGAGTACTTTGGTCAGTTGACGCCTAAACACCCAGGGAATTCTATCGAATTTTCTAGCCTACGATTAGTTGGTTTCCGCTTGTTAAACTTATTTACGCTTACGTGTTACGATTTAAAATTTTATGCTTTAACGATTTCTCGATTTATCAAATTTACGCTCCCCGCTTTATGAATGCACAACTCGCACAGCCATCGCAATCTAAAACGAAAACCGAATACTCGCAACAAAACTAATGCTTAACTATTCACTCTCGCTCTCTCTTTTCATCGCGTCCTCGCACTATCTATACAAACATGTGAGTAAATATCGCAACAGTATATACATATAGATATACAAACGAAATCGCCTACGTGTGAGAACTTAGGATTTCATGTTTCCTATGTGGCTCCTATGTGTATACATAATACTATACTACTTGCAACAAGTTTTGAACACACTCAAATCGCATCGCATCGCATCGCAAGACTTAAAATCATTATGATCGAATCTCACTCCAAGTCTCTCTGTCTAGATGCCTTCCAACAACTCTGCTTCGAGAATGTCAACCAGGAGATGAGCCAAACGAAGGGACGAAAGGAGGATTGCTTCACTTGTGGTCAGGGAAGTGGCCAAGGTCATTCCTCAGATTGTCACTCAAGTGCACTCTCTTAGCAACTCTCGAACTTCGGAAGACGTCAAGACAGAAGCACCGCAACCTACATTTCTCTACAAACACTTCAAAGCCTGTGATTCGATGGTCTTCACGGGTGAAGGAGGTTTTTCTCAGCTACTCCAGTGGTTCGATTCTGTCGAAGTGACCCTCTGTCAGAGTGGGTGTCCCGAACGTTTCCAAACCACTTGCGCAACTGGAGTATTTCAATCGCGAGCACTCGACTGGTGGACCACCGAACGCAACAAACGTGGGATTCACGCAGCCTATGCTCTCTCCTGGAATGAGTTGAAAGAGCTCATGAAGGAAGAGTACTGCCCTCCCCACGAAGTCCAGAAGTTGGAAAGCGAATTTTGGGAAATCAAGCAAGTCAAAGGTGACAATGCTGGCTACACCGCAAGGTTCAAAAAGCTTAGCATAATCTGCTCAAGTCAAGTCAACACTCCAGAAAAAGCCATCGTGAAGTACATTCGTGGCTTGCCTGAATGTGTGGGCGATTTTGTCGACGCTGCAAGACCTACTACCATCGAAGAAGCCTACCGCTTAGCCGCAGAAATCAACAACAAACGACTCATGGAAGGGTTTTTCTCCAAGAATCCTGTCAAGCAAACTTATCAAGCAATCGTCATTAATTCTTCAGACGATCCCGTCAACGATTCTTCTGACGAATCTGCCGATGATTCTTCTGACGAATCTGTCAACGATTCTTCTGACGAATCTGCCGATGATTCTTCTGACGAATCTGCCGACGATTCTTCTGACGAATCTGCCGATGATTCTTCTGATGAATTTGCCGACGATTCTTCTGACGAAGCTGCAGATGGTTCTTCCGAAGACTCGGCCGAAGATTCTGCAAGTGAGACCTCAGACGAATCATCCAACAACGACACCTCATCGCAAGACACTGACAAACCCAGCCGCAAACGAAAGATTTCAAACCCGAACTCATCAACAGCCGAACTGCTGCAATCGAAGCCCCTTCAAGCAGTTCCGGTGTTTCCAAAACGAGCTTACACTGGAACTCATCCCCAGTGTTACTCATGTACCTACCATCACCAGGTCGGAGCTGACTGTCGCTATTGCAATAACTGCAATCGTTACGGTCACTTCACCCGCAACTGCCGCACCGGATCAAGAACTTGAGTACAACAACCGCAGCTCCAGCAAAAGTTTTCGACATCAGACAGACGTAGGATAGTGTTGTAATGAAACAAATTTTCGACGTAATTTCATGTGTGAAACTATCCCTACTAATTGATGTTGTCGCTATGCGCAACATTGATTCGCACTCTCTCTCGCATTCGCACTTAGCCTAGAATCACACACATACTATGTACTATATCACGATATAATGTGTTTTACCCTCACTACACTCTTAGGATGAGGTACGATAAACGTGCAAGGAACGAGTAATCACGGGTGCACACGGGATTATGTTGGTCAGTGCACGGAGATCGTAGTGAATTCTAATAGTGCCATAACGTTAAAAGCATGGTCGAGCGTGGTGGATATGCCGCTGGTACTTCCGATGTATAAGCGTCTTGACCATGTCGACAAAGGGTGACACCTATTCACGAGATGTAAGTAGTAGGGGTCAAGCAAGGTGTGCTTTATCATACTGCCAAAGTTTCGTGAAGAAAGTGCCATGTGGAGTTGAACGTTACTAAACCTATTATACTATTGTGATTATTTTTCGACACACTACACACAATCGCAAGGCGTAACAATTAAATCGCATCACCGCGAGACTTGTCGTAAGTCTGCAAACGCAGTGCAATCGCCTCATCGATGGACTCTGAAGAGTCTACCCCGCAGGGCAATTGCATCAACGCAAGACTGGTCGTAAGTCTGTATCGCCACTCAAAGCGTGTCATCGCAAGACTTTTCGTAAGTCAACACGCCTGTAACCGCATTATCGCTAAAATCTATCTCGCAATCTCTATCGCTATCACCATCGCTATCGCCTACCGTTAACTGTGATAATTGTGTTACGTTAGCACACATGACCTCGCTTCACGAGATGAAACTCATATGGTTAAAGCAAGGTGTGTTTTAGACATATCAGCAGACTTTCATGGAAAAAGGCCGTGTGGGGTCTAATGTTAGTTAAACTCTGTGGTGTTAACCAATCGAATCGAATCGCATAAATCGCGCATATCCCCATCGCTTGCAACGCAACAACCGTCGCTTACCGCTCGTCGGTTGTCGCTATCGCTCATCGCTTATCGCCATTCGTTTATCGCCGCCGTCATCGCTTGTGTTGTGCTTGTGCTATTCGCTTAATCGCCTATTCGCTTATCGCTTATCGCTACCTGTGTTACGTAAGCACACCTAACACCGATTCATGAAACAGATCTAGTATGGTTGGAACATGGTAAATACATCGCTGGTACTTCCTATATGTATAAGTGATTCAGCCATACTAGCAAACTTTCGTGGGCAGATGCCATGTGGGGCTTAACGTTGGTTAAATTGTAAAGCTATGAAGACTAAATCGAATCGCATTACTTGCTTATCGCGTATCGCTTATCGTGTATCGTCTATCGCTTATTCGCTTATCGTGTGGGATTAATGTGGAATCTAATCGAAATCGCGCTATACGCTTATCGCTTATCGCTCGACGCTTATCCAGACACGACACATCAATGTTTCGTGTCACCAGGCTACTCGCGCACGCTGTTACAACTACGTTCGCAATTCAACTCGCCTGTTTAACCTATTCGATTCTATTTTCAACTCGGTCCGACTTCCTATCGATTGGACCGAGGTAGCGCAATTCTATCTGTGTCATATCGGCACACATGACACCGCCTCACGAAACGGAAGTAATATGGGAGAAACATGGTGGATACGCCGCTGGTACTTCCTATAAATAAGTGTTTTAACCATATTAACAAACTTTCGTGAGAAAGTGCCAAGTGGGGCTCGATGTTAATTAACTTTTCAAACTGTTAAAAACTGATTTTTTTATATAAACCATTGGACAAGTGAAATTTCCTCACAATGTGGAGGTAACATCGAATCAGCTTAACTCCATGCCCAAGGGAAGTCTCATAAGTCCAGTTTTCTTTAAAAACTTTTGACATTGGTTCGACATCAGGTTCAGCTTGAACCCATGTCATAGGAGAGTTTCCGTAACCCTAGTTTTCATTTTCGAATTCCTTAAAATGTTTAAAACCTAAACTTTCTTGCAACGTTGCTTAACATCAACTCAGTTAACCCTACGTTATGAGAAACCTTTCTAGTTCTTCTTTAAAATTTTTCTATCACGTCGAACTTGCAAATTCTTCGAGACTTGAGGTACTTTTGAAACGCCAACTTGTGGGATGCTACTTTTTCCATTGCGTCGCCTTCTCGCTATCGCAATCGATCTCTCTCTTACTCGAAACGCTCTCGCTTGTCAACTCTCGGTCAATCAACTCGCTGTATCGCTACTTATACGGGATCAACTCTCAAAAGTCTACCTGTTGGATTAATTTCGGGACGAAATTTCCTAAAGTAGGGGAGACTGTAACAACCCGCACTTTCGTGCATTGTTACTACTCGCTACACTCGTTACGCCTAGCACCAGATATTCGGATCATAATGTAACTATATCGTATATATCGCTGTTTTGCAGTGTTTTCGCATATTACGCATACGTTATCGCTATAACACATCGCATCGCACATACTAACACTCACGATGACATTGGGTGAGGACCTATTCTACCCTCCTCGATGGCCGTGATGTGTGGCAACGCAAACAATTAACGCTAACAAAGACTTTCGGGTGAGTACTATCCCTCCAGCCGTCATGAAGATGATGACAATACGAGCAAGTAGTACCCCGTCAGTCATTGTGGCACAACACATCGCAAACTCGAAAACGCACCCGCGACCACGCGCAACTCGATTATCGCACCGATTATTTGAAAATATGGATACGTATAGACGACCTTTTGTGATTAATAAATAAATATATGAGAATGTGTGACCCAAAACCATCGCAACGCTTAACAATTGAAACAGAACACATAAACGCAGCTCGCCGAAGGACATCCGAACGGATCGGTCATCCGGACGGATGGGCCAGCCGATCGGATGGGCCAGCCGAACGGACGGCCCCCACTCACCATCCTTTCCTCCTCCTTGCCTATAAATACCCCTCAGTCACATCAAGAACACTTGATGTGACTGCTACTGTTCGACCAGACGCTCCAACCCCTTCATCTCTCGATTTCTCGCGATTCTTGTAAGTTTTCAACCTAAACTTTGTACTTCTATGATCTACACTCGATTCTACACCTTTCTATCTTTTAAAACTCAACTTTCAACCGTGAAATCCACTGATTTGAGGTGTTCAAAGAGGATGTCATCAATAGTTCATATGAACTTCAAAGTGTGACCTCATTTTACCATGAAGGACTCAGATCTGAGTGATTCCCACATATTTTTATAACAAACTCACTTAGAGTATTATGTATCTAATCAAGGTGATGTGTGACTCCGGGATTAGACATGGAAAAATCGTCAAGGGCGGCCAGATCTGATGGAACGGGGTGGTTCCCGGCCGATAGAACGAGCCGAACTCGATGGAATTTCCGTAGTTTAATACGACGACACATCGTCTCAGTCAATTCACCGGTATCCTTTCCAGAAACAATTGAGTGTGATGTAATCAGAAAATTTGAACGAGTTGCCGTCCGATCGGACTGCTGTCCGATCGAACAGCAAACCAACTTCAAACCAGCCGATCGGTCAACATGTTAACCGATCGGACAACATGTCAACCGACCGGACAACATGTCAACCGACCGGACAACATGTCAACCGATCGGATAACATGCCAACCTATCGGTCAACGTGTTAACCGATCGGACAACACGTCAACCGATCGGACAACACGTCAACCGACCGGTCAACACGTCAACCGATCGGACAACATGTCAACCGATCAGACAACATGTCAACCGACCGGTCAACACGTCAACCGATCGGACAACCTGTCAACCGACCGGTTAACACGTCAACCGATCGGACAACATGCCAACCGATCGGATAACATGCCAACCGACCAACCGAACCAGCTCATCCGACCGGATAGCCATCCGATCGGATTACCACTAGCCCTATTATTCAACTTTTCACCGCACCTCGCTTACGCTACCATTCCGTGTTCATGCTAAATCAGGCGCACTCTAAATTAATCCAATCAAGTTGAGTTCTTGCTGAATACGCACTGTAAGTATACTTGAACCCTTTTTGCTTTTGCACTTTTGGGTGTAACATACGTTGCTATCAAATCGAATTATGTCAAATGCTTAAACTACTTATCACTTGCGAATGACTTACGTGCATAGTTATACGTGATGCTAGTTACATATGTGCTAGGACTTATACTCGCGACGTCCCACCATGACTAGTATAGTACTATTGCGCCCGACGGGGTCTAGTTTGCCATCGCGTATTCGAGCATCGAGGACTTAGCTGGTAGTATCGGTTTTGTGAGTATGTATGTCGTGTATCCCGTTTATGTATGTAGGAAATTCGCAGCACTTTTAATCTATTATGCTATTACATATCAAACCTATATACTCGCCAATACTTTTGTATTGACTTTATTTTAACGTATATTGCAGGTTTAGACGCAAACTACATCAAATCAAGCTAAGAAGTCTAGAAACTTAACAAAAATCTAGGTTGTCGGATTTGTATTGTTCGAGAGAACACAAAATCTGTGATAACTTATGTGACTATAATTGTTTATTAGTATGGGATAATGAACGCATTAAATATTGTTGCTAATAGTTGTTATGGATTCTCCTAAGCAATCTGATTCGCCTAGTGCCGCGCCCCGATGATTCCGCCGTCGGGTGGGGTGTGACATGACGTGCTAAACAAGAGAAACCCCATCTCGAACCAAGGGACCCGGTCGGACAGGAATCACCCAAATCTGACCTGTTTACTGATTCGAGATGGTCATTCTTGGTTAACCCAAATTCAGTCGTCTCCTTGTTATAAATCAGATCTTGAACCAACACGACACTAAGAATGAGTAGAAGGTCAGTATAAGCTCCGATTCTATCGGTTTTGAGTGCATTGAATGTAAAAGAGTTGGAAATACCATATTTCAATCCTTTTATTCATGATTATGTGTAGGTTTGTGTGAAATGTTGTTTATTCTTATGGAAATCCTTCGGATCTGAGTTGTTCTTGGTAGAATGAGGCCAAAACTTGAAGTTCATAAGATCTTCGTGATGACATCACCCTAGAACACCTCAAATCCATTGATTTCACGGTTAAAAGTTAAGATTTAGAAGAGAATGGGATGAAGAAGCGCGTCTAGTTCATAGAAGCACAAGATTTGAGTTGGAAACTTACAAGAATAGCGAGGAATCGAGAGGAAAAGCCCCAAAAGCGTGTTGGTCGAGTGAGAGCTGTCACATCACTGTTCAAGTGATGTGACAAGTGCTATTTATAGACAGGATAGGAGAGGAGGTGGTACAGTGAGTCGGATTGGATGGCCTGTCCGATCGGATGGCTGTCCGATCGGATGATGGCAGTCCGATCGGATGGCAGTCCGATCGGATGGCAGTCCGATCGGATGGCCATTCGATCGAAGTGCCATTCGATCAAACGCCTCCGGCGGCTGAGTTTTGGCGTTCCGTTTCGATTGTTAAGTGTTGCGATAGTTTGGTTACACAATTTCATCCTCATTTTCGTATATTCATTATAATTAGTCTCATAGGGTCGTATACATATCCATATTTCAAAGTTGTGATACAATAACCGGGTTTCGTTTCGAATATGCGTTACTGTGTGTGATGCGATGTGTTATGGCGATAAAGTATGCGTAATATGCGAAAATACTGCGAAATAGCGATGTATGCGATAAAGCTACATTATGATTCGAATCTCTGGTGCTAGGCGTAACGAGTATAACGAGTAGTAACAACGCACGAACGTGCGGGTTGTTACAGGGGTGATGGGCGTCAAAGTGATAGTTGGGGGTGGTCGCGGCCAATAGGCAATAATTAGGGGTGATAAAATCAAATAACCCTTATTTTAATGATATTAATTATAAATTAATGATATTACATGGAAGTATTTAAATTCATGATATTAGAGCATTCACATCCATTCCATCAAAGTTTGTGTGTGGAGGTTTTATAATACAAAGATTATAAAAAGTGGCTGTGAGTGGAGGAGAGAGAAAATGTTACTGTTAATCTGTATATTTGGAGAGACACTGTTCACCCCCTATAATTTTTAATATATTTTGAAAGTGATTGTGAGTGGAGGAGAGAGAAAATGTAATTATAAAGGTATAAAAGAATATTATTTAATTGAAAAAAAGAGAGAAAATGTAGTGTTTTTAAGTGTAATTTACATGGAAGCATTTAAATGTTCAGATATGGATTATTAAATAACTTATTAACACCTTATATATTATTTTAATGATATTTGATATAAATTCATGATATTACAATTTTTTTTGAATGGCTAAAGTTGCACACCATGGGGATTGAACCCCTGACCTCTCTTATCCTAAGTTCTATCTAAACTCACCAACACAACTGGGCTATTCCCAAATAGATTACATGGAAGCATTTAAATGTTCAGATTTTTATATAATATTAAAACAAAAGGTCGGTGCCGCCTTTGTTCATATATACACCTAACCTTTGCATGATAAAAACAAAATGTCAATGTGCTGGATGTTTGCATGTCTCATCACAAACAATAGGTCACTATTTTAATCCCACTATTTTAATCTGTGGCCCCTTTATTTTTTCAAACATTTAACTTTCTAAAACTAATTTGACTTGCTAAAACTAATTTGAGATGATACTCATATTTAAGTATAATCTTTTTCTCAAAACGATACTCATAGTTGACTTGCTAAAACTAATTAGTTACACATAATTTTAAATTTATTTATTTAATATATCATAAAAAACAAAGGTTAGTCTCTACATTTTTTAAATTGAAACCCACACCCCTTATTTTTTAAGTAAGTTACATCACATTCAACTTGACACCGCAATGTCCCACGGATTATTATCTTTTTTTTTATTTAATTCTCATAACGTTAATGCCTAAATTACTTTTAAGACTTTACATTGTTATCTAAATTACTTTCACGACTCTACAACGCAACGAACGAAACATACTCTTTTTATCTATGTCTAATTACGTTAATATCACAAACGTAACAAGCGTGGCAAAGTCAAAAACACGTAACGTCACGTGCAGACACCACACATTAATGTCATTATCGTACACCGTAGCCGCAACGCTTATATATATTACACTGAGTTAGATCGGATACATCAAAACACTTTATATAGTTAATGCATCACATAACATGTTGTCATCTATAAACAACTAAGATGTCGCCGCCGCAACGCGCGGCTATGGCAACAATCTAGTGGATTATTAAATAACATATTAACGCCTTATATATTATTTTAATGATATTAGATATAAATTCATGATATTACATGGAAGTATTTAAATGTTTAGATATGGATTATTTGTACCCACAAATTTAGAATGATATATCATTTAATTTATAATAATAATAATAATAATAATAATAATAATAATAATAACAATAACAATAATAATATGGTTTCCTAAAAAGAGAATAGAAATACCATATCTTTTAGAGGTCACATTTGTCCATATAGTTAGTAGTCCTACAATTATTGGAATCATAGTTAGTAGTCCTACAATTTTAGTATTTCATACCTTCTATTACTTGTTATCAAACTAGGTTTTCCCTCGCCCACGTTATAGGGCACTAAGCTGAATATTTCTCTCTCATAATACGTACGTCCGTGTTTCGGTTATTTGTACATACTACTCATAACAAAACACTACTATAGCTTTGTAAAAAAAAAATAGAAAAATAACGTTAATAAAGTTCAGAGACCATACGGTAACTTTATTAAAGTCTAA
Organism: Helianthus tuberosus; assembly: GCA_030545235.1. Taxonomy (NCBI): domain Eukaryota; kingdom Viridiplantae; phylum Streptophyta; class Magnoliopsida; order Asterales; family Asteraceae; genus Helianthus; species Helianthus tuberosus. Next base: position 24,309 of record JARYGA010047451.1, read on the forward strand.
AGGTAGCAACGTAAATTAGTTAAGAATTTAAGTTAAATAAATAAGTTGTTGGGGACAAATGTGAAATATTCACAGAAAAATGTTGCAAAAAAAAGTTATATAAGGTTAGAAGTAATCGACATTTATGGTCATAATTATGGTTGTAAAAATTGCTAGACGCTAGTCAGCCGGTGGGGTGAGGACTAGCGATTAATCGGATATAATCAGGATTAGTTGTAATTAATTGGAAATTAATCGAGATTAAGTGATTAATCGGTGCCTAGTCAGGGTTTTTACAACCATGCTAATAATACAAAGGTTGCTATGTATTAGACTAGTTAAAGTGGAAAGGGTTTTGAAGGGGGACATGTAGCTACACGTGGATGTTAATTCTGAAGGGGCTTTGCTCTTCAAGTCACAAAAAGCACGACATGAGAGGGGATTGAAGGTGACGTTTTTTGATTTTTTTTTATTTTTCTTTTAAACAAAAACAAATCAATAAAATTAAAAAACATCTATACTAAATAAAGAAATGATATTACATAAAATAAAATAAAAAATGTACTGAAAATAATTAGAAAATAACTAATAACCATAATTCAAAAAACCAAACTAACTACGATATTTCATGATATCCCTTTTCATTTTCTTATACATTTCTTTTTTGGGACCGCCGGACCGGCAATGTGATCGATGTTTTTAGCGAGAAATTTCATATCCTCTCGTTTTTCTTTCGTCAAATCCTTCCCGTTTTTCAAACTCATTTTTTCTTCAAAAAGCGCCCGAATATTATTTTTCTTTTGTCGAGCTTTTCTTGTTGGAAGTTACTGAACGTACCAATATGTCCATTTAGGTCGGGCAATTGTTTCGTATAGTCCACACCTGAAGTATATGATTTTTGCGCCCTTTTTTTATTTAGAGTAAAATGCACGGATAGTCCCTGTGGTTTTGCAAAGTTTCAGCTATAGTCCCCAGATTTTGGAAATTACACTCATGGTCCCTGTGGTTTGACAGTTTGTTACGCTGATAGTCCCTGGAGTGGATGTGGGTTAGTTTTCTCAGTTAAGTCCATGTGAAATTACAAAATTACCCTTGCTTTTATTATATTCATCAACATCATCATCATTTAACAGACTCATTCATCTACTCTCTCTCTCTCTCTCTCTCACTAAAAACCACCACCACCGTCACCTCCCCTGCCGCCATCACCACTCCCCACCACCGCCATCCCCTTCCACCACCATCCCCTTCCACCACCTACCCCACACCACCACGACCAACCCCACACCACGACCGCCTGCTTCAAATCCAACAATCAGCAGCTCCGCCGTAGTCATCACCACTACCAACACAAATCTAGCAACCCTGCACCACCGGTTTGTCGAGATCTGAAACCAAGTTTGAATATGGGGGGTTTCAGGGCTTCAATTTTGGGTTTGAATTTTGGGGTTTGATACTTTGATTTTGAATTACAACGATTGGAATTAATTTGATGTGGGTTTAAATTTAGGGGTTTGATACGATGGTTGTGGTGGGCGAGTGAAGGCGTTGGTTGTGGTGGTCGAATGAATGTGGTGGTGGTGAGGGTGTTTGCAGATGAATGTGGTGGTGGTGAGGGGTGTTTGCAGGTGAAGATGAAGGAGATGACGGAGAAGAACGAGGTGGTGGTTCTGGTGGTCGAGTGAAGGCGATGGTGGGTTTAGGTTAGAGGTGGTGCGACGGTGGAGGGTTTAGGTTGGAGGTGGTGCAACGGTGGTGGGTTTCAAGGTGGAGGTTGGTAGATATGGCCGGTTGTTTCAGGGTGGAGGTTGGTAGCCATGGTGGAGGTGGTGGTTCTGAGAAAATTTCCGGCGACAAGGTAAACCTATGTTGTTTACTGTTTTAGGTTGAAAAAGTTGTTTGAGTTGCAGATTTTAGGCTGAAAAAGTTGTATACTATTTAGTGTTAAATGGTAGAGGATGGTGGCGGTGATGGTGCAGGTTTGAGGAGGCTGTCGGTGGTGGGTGGAGGGTGATGGTGGTGGCGGTGATGGTGATGGTGCAGGTTTGAGGAGGCTGTCGGTGGTGGGTGGAGGGTGGTGGTGGTGGATAGAGGTTGAAGATGAAGTATAATTTCTACTTTTTTTGTATTATATCATTAAGGGTAATTTTGTAATTTCACATGGACTTAACAGAGAAAACTAACCCCCATCCACTCTAGGGACTATCCGAGAAACAAAGTCATAAACCACAGGGACTATGAGTGTAATTTCCAAAAGCTGGGGACTATAGCTGAAACTTTGCAAAACCACAGGGACTATCCGTGCATTTTACTCTTTTATTTATCTCTACCGAGTGGGCGGCTTGCTTCAACATCGACGTCGTCGTCGCTTAAGTTTAGATCACACTCGTTACGAGCATCCGAACAAGTAGTAGAGGAGCTTGTTTTCGCCCTTTTAGACGATTCACCCACAAAGTGGTACTCTTACCCATTTGCTAAAGTGCCTCGCCACTTCCCAACAATAAATTTTTTTGAATGGGCCTCTCTTTATTCTTGATAAGTATTAACGCTCTCATCACGAAATCAGATTAGATTTCACTGCTTTTTGGGGGCATTTTTTATGTCTTGGTAGTAACCATTAAAGACGGTTATGGCGGTATTTATTTCACGTCACTTTGACAAGAGACTATCATTCTTCAGATACAACTCTCATTTCGTCATATTGTGATAAAGATCGTTTATTCGATCCCAAAATACGTTTTCGTGAGTACCTATCAAAAAATTGTTGTATTAGTGAAATATATATAACACTCAAAAAAGTGTATCCAAGATAAAATTAAATATATATTTTTTTTCCGTAAAGAATAAAATAAAAGTACCATAACCGAATTCTCTGAATTTTGTATCCAAGCTTTTGATAAAAACTACCTCTTTATCGTTGTCCATTTTACCGCAACTCGATCAGCGGCTTGCGCCTTCTTCTCCTCGATTTTCTTTCTACGGCTTCATTTTTTTAACCTTTCGAGCCAACGGTTCAACAATGTCTTGCAGTAGGGTTTCCGGCACGGAGTCGGGTGTAGGGTCCATTTGGGATAAATGAACGAGTTGTTGGTGAGGGAAATTTGGTAGTGAAAATTGAGACGGATAAAACATGCCTGTTAAAATATTCGCGTACGCCGTTAGGTCGGGTAAGTTACCTAGAACTTGTAGAGGACGGTTTTGAGACGAACGTATTTGGTGTTTCGGTTCGGCCACACGGGTTGTTTGGGTTAAAAGAACGGTTGTGGAGATGCATTTTTTTATAAGACAATAGCTTGTTTATGGGTATTCTAGTCAATCTAAGACAATAGTTTCTCTTTCATCAAATTTCCCTCATTTTTTAAGCCTTAATAACTCATTCATACGACATAATTTTTTTTATAACAATTGCACCATAAAAACGAGCGTTTTTTATCTCTAAAACAAGTATACCATTGCTATAATTTTGAAAAAAAAAATTAGAAACCCAGATATATAAAACGTAATAGACAAAGAACACAAAAAAAACATCTTTTTTTCTTTCTAAAACGCAACAGACAGAAAACACAAAGAAATGTCTTTTTTCTAAAACGCAGTGGACAGAAAACATAAAGAAATGTGTTTTTCTAAAACGCAATGGGCAGAAAACACAAAGAAATGTGTTTTTTTAAACGTAATGGACAGAAAAAAGAAAAAAAAATGATTTTTTTTTCTTTTTATTATAAAACGCAATGGACTAAAAACAAGAAGAAAAATGTGTTTTTTCGTTATGTTATAAACGTAATGAATTAAAACACAATAAAATGCAACGCATTTATGTGTTTTATAAAACACAATACAAAAACATGATGAAGTAGATGTATTATAAAACAAAATTCAAAAACGTAATTAAATAAATAATCATTTATTCGGGTAATTTTCAATAAATCAGTTTATTTAGTTTTAAGATGTCTGCGTTTTAGAACCTAACCAAAACAGTTGAAAAATAATAAAATTATAGTGAAGTTATCCACTAAATATATTTTTTGAAGTTTAAACAGAACCCAACATATGGACACAAATGACATACTAAGGGGACTGGGGGTGGTACAAATTCCATCACTTACAATATCCAATCAAGTTCCGTCATGTTATCAACCATTATTTCATCACTCACAACTTTTTTAGTGGCAGTGGTCATCACTCACAACACCCAACAATAAACCCTCATGTTCCCTCACAATTTCCATTTTTCACGGCCTGATAATTTCCACACGTTATAACTATCACTCGTGATAGAGTATGGTGGCGGCGGTGTTCGTGATAGTTTCACGAGTGATGGAGTGTCCATCACGGACCACCCCCAGTGGCCTAACAAATATACCTTTAACTCTGCTATCTCCTCTAGCTGAAAACAAGTATACAATAAATAATATTGATCAATTCGATGTCAGCAAAGTTGCGTTTTCTGAATTATCGCCAAATACATATCGAACAGTCACATTTGCTGCACCTTAAACAAAACAAAAAAGTCCAGAATATGAACGGGAAGAGAACAGGTATAACAACCTTCCTAAAATATTTCCGACACTACTAAAATTTTTAGAACACCCCTATATGTCCTAAAATATACCCCGTATACGAAAACCGGTCCTGAATACCTTTAATTTTATAAAAATAAAATAAAAACAAAATTTAATAGTTCGTCGCGGGGCGCGACAGATACCCCGTGGTCCGTCGCGGGATGCGACAGCATGGCTACGAGGCCGCACCCTGAGCTGCCATGTGGCAGCCTCGTGTCGAACCTATGCGTGTGACCGGACAAGGCTACGCCCTAGACCCCCTAGCACGCAGGCCGCGTAAGAGCAGCCCTTGGCTTTCGCGGGGCGCGACAAATGGCCGATCAGGCCCTATAAATTGGGAGCATCGGCAGTTCATTTTCGTCGTTCAATTCTCGTGATTCTCTCTCAATTTCTGAAGTGTGGAAATTATAGCGGGCATAATACCCCCTTAATTAGCGAAACTCTGCCTCATTGTAAGTATTATAACCCCGGTTACGTATTAGATCCGCTGCTCGATCGATCTAGTGCTCCGTAACGGCTGTCGAGGCTCTGCTCGACGTAGTCGTTTGAGTTCTGTCTCGGGGAGGGTATAACTAATGTAAATATTGGGTTATTATACTAACGCGTGTGCATTGTTTAATTTATTAGATTATAACCAGGAAACCACATGGGAAACTCTAAAATAGCAATGTGAGTAATCCTTTCTTTTTATAAACTGTTTTTACAAAACCTCAATTGTTTTAAAGTATAATTAACAGTGATTGAGTATTTATAATTCTACAATTATCGTCGGTGGTTGGGGTTTTGTATACAAAATTTGTTACTACACTGTGAGTAGTAACATGACCACAAGTCTGGTCGACAGTACCGTGGGTGGTAATTAAGGTAGAAAAATAAACAAATGTAATTGCTGGATTGCCCTCAATACTGTTCAAGGATAAAACCTGTTTTGATTAAATTGGGATTTACTCACCAGTATTTCCCACTGACAAATGTTTTTAAAACGCGTTTCAGGTAACAAAATGTGAAAGCCAAATAGAAGCCACCTGGAGAGCACTGAAGGCTTGGAAAAGTGTGGCTATAAAAGTTACCTAAATAAAGAAGATGTTTTAATTCAATAAATTAGGGTTTATCCCTATAAACATGTTTGTAACAGAAACTTGGGAATTTCCCATGTATTTACTATTATAAAAATGTGGTATTTTACTCTGATAAAATATTTCCTAACTACGGTCCTGATGTAAATTCCGCTGCCAAACTGAACACCGATACCACTGATACTGGCTCGCGGCCGCCCGTTCCCAAATGACTAAGGGCCGGGGGTTGGGACAAAGAGTGGTATCAGCGTTACAACCATTGATTTCAGCCACAGAAGTGTTCTGCTGACATTGAAATTTTCAATTTTGTTAGGAAATAACCTATGAGACTATGTGCATACGTGTATATTATTATTTTGTGTTATTTGACAATTTGTTAGTTTACAGTATGAGTGATCAAGGTTCGTCGGACGCTTATCGTCAACTGTCTAGTTCTCCTAGAGAGCAAGGAACTTCTTCCCAGTCTACCCCCTCGGGGTATTTAGCTGACACAGAGGAAGGGATTTTCATATTCAAAGCACAATCCGAAGAACCATTCCCTACCAAAAAGAGAGGATAGTTCAGTCGGGGAGCTCACGTGAGTAGAAAAAGAATGAGAAAGTTACAGCAACAGCGAGCTTTAGCAGCTGCGAATAGGGAGATGAACTCTCAAACTCAAGATATACTCAATAGGAGACTAGACAATTTCCACATCTTAGCTACCACTGCTACAGACCCGAATTTAGAACAAATCATAGCACCACAGCCACTACCCTTGTTCCCAACACAACCCATGGAAATAGAACTGAACCCAGGAGACCAGGTTCCAGCACCTGCCTTCGACCCAACCGAAATTCCTAGAGTTCAAGCACCCCATCCCCCAGACTATGACCCATGGTTTGACGACCATAGAGATTATCAGGAACTCTACCCACTATAGGAGCCCATGCAAAACCCAGTAGCACCTTACCCAAACCTTGACCTCTGGATCCCTATTGGGATAATGACCAGTATATCTAGGAGATCCTAGAGAACCCGTACCCACAGGAGGAACCGATGCCACAATACCCTGACCCGATACCAGCCCCCGCACCACCCATGAATACCGAAGAACATACAAGAACTCCGCACTTTTGGTGAGGAGTTGTTAGATGAAAGTGAAAGGATAAGGCAAATAGGGGAGAGACTCGTCCGAAAATATGACGAGCGTAATATGCAGTATTGGATGGACCCCCACTAGTAATAATAATAATAATAATATAAATATATATATAAATATGTGTGTGACTTGAAAAAAAATTAACAAAAATAGATAATCTTATAGCTACTGATGCATACTAGTATTGTGTTTTAAATTCCAGTTATGGTTTGTATTAGACGTATATATATAAAATAGAGTAAAGGTCGCAATGTACGACGATTTTGACCAACATGTTTGTGTTTGTGCGATTGGTTGCATTAAATACTGTTTCATGATATTAATATTTGGTAAATGTTTATAAATCCAGATGGACAACGCAGCAAATCAGGAAAACCAGAATAATGATAATCAAATAAATAACAGTGCAATTCGACACATAGTAACCCAAGGAATTAGAGATGCTATGCCATATATCATCCAAAATGTTAAAGAAGCAGAAAATAATGACAGTAATGGTGGAAGTAAGCGAACACATACCGAACCTAGTCACAGCGTGAACAATGGACCATTACTTCAAATGCCAATTCCAAAAAGAAGAAGAACCATGTCTTATGGTTGTTCTTACAAAGAATTCTGGTCTTGCAGACCAATAGAATTCTCAGGCAATGAAGGAGCCATTGCAGCTCTACGCTGGATAGAAAAGACTGAGGCATCCTAAAAATAAGTAAGTGTGCCGAGGAAGACAAAATCATGTTTGCTTCCAAAATGTTTAAGAATGCAGCTCTAGAATGGTGGAACACTATTCTCCAGTCTAGGGGAAGTGACAGAGTCTATACTATGGAATGGACTGAGTTTAAGAATATAGTTGAAAGGAAATTCTGTCCTCCCAATGAAAAAGAACAGATAGCTAATAAGTTCTTAAACCTTAGAATGTCTGGAGTAGACTGTAAGGGTTACACTACTATATTCTTCGAATATGCTAGAATAGTGCCAACCCTAGCTTCACCAGAACCAGCATTAATCTCCCGTTACATCTGCAGATTAATCAGTGAGATTAGACATGTAGTCAAGGCAGCTAGATCACCAACCTTAGAAGAAGCTGTAGAACTAGCAAATACCTTGACCGATGAATTGGTACGTACACAAGAAGAAAACTAGAGGAAGAACCTAGTCCAGAAACTTACCCAGGAATTTCGTTATGGTAATTCCAATCGTGGGAAGAACGTAAGTTCTACTTCTGTACCTTACTGTAAGGCCTGCAAGAAGAAACATTCAGGAAGATGCTCCACCTACTGCAACTTCTGCAAGATACCAGGACATAAAGAAGAAGATTGTAGGAAGAAACCCAGTAATGGAGTGTGTTTCAACTGTGGAGAAAAAGGACATATCAAGCCGAACTATCCGAAACTAGCTCTAGCCATGAACAACAAGACTACTAAGAATGTAAGGGCATTTGTTCTGACAGCTGAAGAAGCAAAGATGATTCCGGACGTGATTGCCGGTACGTGTTTAGTTAATGATATTTTTGCTAAAGTATTATTTGACTCTGGTGCGAACCAAAGTTTTATTAATACTTCATTTTGCAAACTTCTCAATCAACCATTAACTAAACTTCAACAAGAATGTCTAGTAGAGACAGCAAATGGAGAATCCATTAAGATTACTGAAATCTTGCAGGGAGCAAGAATAGAAATTTCAAAACAAGATTTTATTGCTAATCTTTACCCAATGAATCTGGATGGATTTGATATTGTATTAGGAATGGATTGGTTAGTAGCAAATAAAGCCAGTATTCCATGTGATCAAAAGTCAATCCAAGTAAATTCACCAAAGGGTGAAAAGATCACAATTAAAGGAAATAAGTCATCTCGATCCATGAAATTCATCTCTGTGATGAAAACAGTGAGTTGTGCAAGAAAATGGTCACTAGTGTATATGATTTCTATAATCATTAACACTAAAGGAAAATAATTGAAAGATATCCCCGTAGTATCTCAATTCTCATAAGTCTTTCCAGAAGAATTACCAGGACTACCGCCAGACAGAAAAGTTGAATTCAGAATCCACCTGCTACCAGGAACAACACCAGTTGCCAAGGCACCTTATAGTTTAGCACCAGCAGATATGCAAGAACTAAAGAAACAACTAGACGAACTCTTGGAAAAAGGATTCATACAGCCAAGTTCATCCCCATGGGGAGCACTGATCATGTTTGTCAAGAATAATGCGTATGTGCATTGATTACCGAGAATTTAACATGGTCACGATTAAAAATCGGTACCCATTACCGAGAATCGATGATTTGTTTCACCAATTTCAAGGAGCTCGATTCTTTTCTAAGATCGATTTACGCTCAGGATATCATCAATTAAAGGTACAAGAAGAGAACATTCCTAAAACTGCCTTTAGGACAAGGTATGGCTATTATGAATTTACTGTCATGCCATTTGGTCTAACCAATGCCCCAGCCGCATTTATGGACATGATGAACCGAATATGTAAGCCATATTTGGATAAATTCATATTGTTTTTATAGATGATATTCTCATCTACTCTAAGAGTAAAGAGGAACATGCAACGCATCTGCATGTACTCCTAAATTTGCTGAGAAAAGAAAAACTTTACGCTAAATTTTCAAAATGTGAATTTTGGTTAGAAGAAGTGCAATTTCTTAGACATTTAGTTAATCATGAAGGAATTCATGTAGATCCCACAAAGATCGAGGCGATTACTGTAACAACTCTCACCCAAAGTATTAATTCTTATTTTATTTTGCCCAATAGGAAACCCTAATTAAGACCCCCAAGTAATCCTGCATAACCCCTAAAATTTTCAGAACAATCAAAATCAGGATCAGGGCCCCTAAAACTCAGGGGGGGGGGGGGTATTCCCCATTGACGATTATCATCATAGTTCGTTGTCTAAATTGAATTTCTTCGAACGGTCGACTCACCCAGGCTACAAACAGACGTGGCTACCCTATGCTAAAAGTGACCCGTCGCGCCACGCGCGGGAGCCATATATCCCTGGCGCGCCATGCGGGGGAAACAAAAACTCAGTATAAATGCAGGGCATTGGCACTTGCATTTTGACGTTGGTTCGACGTTAAAATTCAATTCCTACATTGAGATATCGTCTGTTTACTCCAAAAACACACATAATCACGATATTCAGCCGCGATAACAGGGTAATAACTCGATCACTGCTACGATTTAATGTCTGATCGATAAAAACCAATCCGATGGATGTTTAAGTGCTGCTCAAACTCGGGCTATACTTTGTCATTCGTCGTGAATTCGATGGATGTTTAAGTATTGCACTTTGTAATTCGTTGTAAGGGTTTGATCTCGTGAGTTGTCGTAAAAGTTGTATTAAGTTACTGACCTAGTTTTCGTGTGCATTGTTATTTGAATTAGGTTAACCAGTCTAAAATCAGTAGGCTAAACGCTGCCCGTTTAAATCTGCAATGTGAGTCATTCTCTTTTTATCAAATTGTTTCCAAAACCCTATTTACTTTCAAAGTTATAATTACAGGGATTAAGTCTTTGTAATCTTCAATTACTGCCGGTATGTGGGGTTTTGTATACATTACTTGATACCCGTCACCATTGGACAACGGGCTAGCCAATGGGTGATCTGACCATAGTCACAGACAATGTCAAGTGACAAATACCGATTTGGGGTAATTGGTTGATAAAAACACTGTAATCACCCTTAATACTGTAGATTATAACAATGTGTCGTTTTGTGCAACTTGAATGACTCGCCAGTATTTCCCTGCTGATAAAACCTTTTTAAAACATGTTTCAGGTGATCTGCTGTGATCAAGGAAAAAGTGTTGTGTACCGCAAGTTTGAAGAAGTGGCTTAAATAAATAAAGAAACATGTTTTTGTAAAAACAAGGGATTTCCTAGTGAAATCACCTTTATTGTAAATTATGGGTGTTATTCCCAATTTGTGAAATAAATAAATTGGGCATTTTCAAGTTTTAAAAAGATCCTGTTAAACTTCTGCTGCCAACATATTAATTACCACGGATTTCTGTCCCGCGGCTCCTAGAACGGGTAAAACCGGGTCGGGGGCCGTGACAGAAAAATGTGGTATCAGAGCCACTGATTTAAGCCAATTAAGTATTTAGAAATACTTAATTTTTCTGATTGCCATTCTGTGATTATGTGAAAATCCAATTTACAAAATTTTAACTTAGAATTTTGTGTGTTTCTTCATATATGCTAACAACATATATGAGTTATCTGAAGCTCTTCAGAATATCACTATCCATTCTGCTGACATGGAAGTTTCTGAGGGATTTTCCAGTTATTGGGCCGACGTTGAGGAACAAATGGTATTCCAAGCCCAACCTTAGGAGAAACCAAAGCCGAAAAAGAGAAGAAGACTCGTAGACTGGAGGATTGTGCGTAAGAATAAACCAGCGGTACGGAAAGTCGTAAAGACTGAGGATCCGATGGATAAAGGCAAGGGAATAAAGATCGGAGAAAGTTCCAGGCAAGACCAGGAAATGCCATCTTGGGAGGAGCTGGATCATAAATTCGCACTTAGTGACCTCACCGGACCTGCCGATGAAAACCTCTTCAATTACCCAGTGGAAGCACAACTTCCAGTTAATCTGGAACCTGCTATCCCAGATCCTATTATTCACCCCCGACCTCTACCAGAAGAGCTAGAAGAATGGTGGACCACTGACTGGCAATTTCAGAACCTTTTGAATAGCCCTAATACCTTTTTCCCTCAATTTGACACTGAGCCTCCACTACACCCACCAATGAGCACCGAGAACTTGGCTGAACTTCGCCACTATGGCGAGGAGCTGGTGGACGCAGGAAATAGAATCCGAGATGTGGGGGAAAGAATATCATGGAAGTACGACGAGAGGGAACGTCGTTTTTGAATTGCCAGCTGACGGGGATGGTGTGACTGTGTGGTTGTGTTTGTATAATAACAAAATAATAATAAATAGTAATAAAAATATAATCCTGTAAAATAACTTAAAATAAAACTCTTGTAAGATAACTGGTGTGTATGGACGCATAATAATATATAAAATATGGAAGTCGAAAAATCGACAATTTTGGCTATATGTGTGATGTGATTTTTGCGAAATTGTTTTGCATTTAGTCGTTATTTATTTTATGCTAATAACTTATATATATTAATTACCAGATGGAACACGCTGATAATGACCCAGTTAACGAGGTTAATCAATCTGAGCAAAACAATGAAGATCATTTTCTTAATAGGCAAGACATAGAAAACATCGTCGCTCAAGGAATAGCCAATGCTATTCCGGCAATCGTCGCTGCGGTTAAAAGTCCTGTTGAGCCTTCACAAGCTCACCCTTGTAAACGCACGCGCAACGATGATTTCAGTAATAGTGTTAACGGAGGCGGAGATAACGACAACTTGATTCAAGCCCCAATACTTAAGAGAATGAAAGCTGCAACGCCTGGTTGCACTTACAAGGAATTTCTTGCTTGTAAACCTGTCGAGTTTGCAGGCAATGAAGGGGCAACTGCTGCACTGCGTTGGTTAGAGAAAACCGAGGTAGTAATTAAAATAAGTAAATGTTCAGAGGAGGATAAAGTCATGTATGCTTCACACCTTTTCAAGGAAGAAGCATTAGAATGGTGGAACACAGTGTTGCAAGCCAAGGGAAGCGACATGGGCTATGCCATGAACTGGGAAGAGTTTAAGCGTCTGGTGGAAAGAAAATTCTGCCCCGAATATGAAAAAGAACAAATGGCGAACAAATTCCTGAACCACCGAATGGTGGATGTTGATTGCCGAGGGTATACTTCGAAGTTTTTCGAATATGCTCGAATTGTGCCTACTCTGGCTTCGCCAGAACCGGTACTTATTTCTCGCTATATTTGGGGTTTAATTAGCAAGATTCGTGATATTGTCAAAGCTGCGAGACCCCTCACGATTGATGATGCGGTGGAATTAGCCAACACTTTGACTGACGGACTGGTGCGTACGCGAGAAGAAAATAGGAAGAAAGAATTGGCTCAGAAAATTACCCAAGGAATTCGTGTGGGTAATAACAGCAATTTCAAGAGAAAAGGAACTAGGCAATCTTCCACTCCGCCGTTCTGCAGGAACTGTAAGAAGAAACATTTTGGAAAATGTAATGAACCCTGCAACTTCTGCAAAGCGATAGGACATCGTGAAGAAGATTGCAGGAAGAAAACAAAGATCTGCTACAACTGTGGAGAAGCTGGGCATTTTAGACCAGAATGCCCTAAATTGGTCAAACCAGCAGATAACAAGGCCAAACCTGCTGAAGGAACTAACAAGAAGAACGCAAGAGCCTTCCAATTGACTACGCAGGAAGCCGAACTGATTCCTGGCGTAATAGCTGGTACGTTCTTCGTTCATGACGTTTATGCGAAAGTATTATTCGACTCTGGTGCAAACCAAAGTTTTATTAATACTTCATTCTGCCAAACTCTTAAGTTACCCTTAACCAAACTTAGGTAAATTTATACTGTAGAAACGGCAGACGGGAATTCTGTTAACATAGATACGGTTTTGCAAAAAGAAAATATAGAACTTTCAGGTCATAAATTTTCTGCAAACCTATTACCCATGAATTTAGCTGGATTCGATGTCGTATTAGGAATGGATTGGTTAGTAGCCAACCATGCTTGAATCCTCTGTGATAAGAATTCCATAGAAATTCGTGCACCCACGGGAGAAGTAATTATAATTACAGGGGATAAGCCGCATAAACCAATGAAGTTCATTTCAGTAATGAAAATTGCTAGTTATGAACGAAAACAAGGAATCGTGTATATGATTTCGGTAATCATTACCACTAAGGGTAAAGAACTTAAGGAAATTCCGGTAGTATCAGAATACTCGGATGTATTCCCAGAAAAATTACCAGTATTACCACCAGATAGGGAGGTATAATTTAGAATTCATTTAATTCCTGGAACTACACCCGTAGCAAAGGCACCCTACCGGTTAGCACCCACTGAAATGTTAGAACTGAAAAAGCAATTAGATGAACTGCTTAATAAATGATTCATACAACCTAGTTCATCCCCGTGGGGAGCTCCAGTATTGTTTGTAAAGAAGAAATATGGTTCGATGCGAATGTGTATTGATTATAGGGAATTGAATAAGGTTACAATTAAGAATCGATATCCATTACCTAGGATTGATGATCTTTTCGATCAACTTCAAGGAGCTAGATATTTTTCTAAGATAGATTTACGCTCTGGATATCATCAGTTGAAAGTACAAGAAGAAGACATACCTAAAACCGCTTTCAGAACTAGGTATGGTCACTACGAGTTTACAGTCATGCCCTTTGGGTTAACAAATGCTCCTGCAGCCTTTATGGACATGATGAATAGAATCTGTAAACCATATTTGGATAAATTTGTAATTGTCTTCATCGACGATATACTTATTTATTCCAAGAATCAGGAAGAGCATTGTGAGAACCTGCATGCACTCTTAACTTTGTTAAGAAAGGAAAAGCTTTACGCCAAATTCTCGAAGTGTGAATTCTGGCTACAGGAGGTACAATTTTTAGGTCACATGGTGAATCACGAAGGTATTCACGTAGATCCCTCCAAAATAGAAGCAATCACTAAATGGAAGGTCCCGCAATCAGCTACAGAAGTTAGAAGTTTTCTAGGATTAGCTGGGTACTATAGGCGCTTTATTAAGGATTTCTCTAAGATAGCTGTGCCATTAACTAAGATAACCTGTAAAACAGTTAAGTTTGAATGGGGACCTAAGCAAGAAGAGGCTTTTAGGATTTTAAAACAAAGGTTAACAAACACTCCAATTCTTGCCTTACCAGAAGGAACAGAAGATTTCGAAGTTTACTGTGATGCCTCTAAGTTAGGATTAGGATGTGTACTAATGCAACGCAAAAAAGTAATTGCGTATGCCTCAAGGCAATTGAAAAAGCATGAGGAAAACTATACGACGCATGACTTAGAATTAGGATCGATAATTTTTGCCCTTAAGATTTGGAGACACTATCTGTATGGAAGTAAGTTTACAGTCTATACAGATCATAAGAGTTTAAAATACATATTTGGGCAAAATGAGTTGAACATGAGGCAAAGGAGATGGATGGAAATCCTAAGTGACTACGATTGTGATATTCAATATCACGAAGGAAAAGCAAACATAGTTGCAGATGCCTTAAGTCGTAAGTATCACGAAAAGCAAAAGCGAGTTCGTGCTCTTAGATTAAGTTTGCCATTAGGCTTAATGGAACAACTGAAGAATATTCAGGAGCAATCAAGGATGATGCTGAAGGAACGAAAGGAAGAATAAAAGAACTAGAGCAAGGAGCTGATGGAATTTGGAGATTCCACAAAAGAAGAATTTGGGTACCTAAACAAGGAGAATTAAGAGATAAGATTTTAGAAGAAGCCCATAAATCTAGGTATACCATGCATCCTGGTAATAACAAGATGTACCAAGATTTAGGGAACAACTTCTGGTGGATAGGAATGAAAAAGGATATAGCTAGATATGTATCTAAGTGCCTAACTTGTTCACAAGTTAAGGCAGAACACCAAAAGCCTTCAGGGTTACTTCAACAATTAGAAATGCCTGTTTGGAAATGGGAACTAATAACCATGGATTTTGTTACTAAGTTGCCCAAAACCAAAAAAGGTAACGAGGCAATCTGGGTGATTGTGGATCGATTAACCAAATCAGCTCACTTTCTACCCATGAAAGAAACCTTTAGCATGGAAAGGTTAGCCAAGTTATACGTAGACGAGGTAGTGTCCTTACATGGAGTCCCACTCTCTATTGTATCGGATAGAGATAGTCGTTTCACTTCACATTTCTGGACAAGTTTCCAAGAAGCAATGGGGACACGACTGAATTTAAGTACTGCATATCATCCCCAAACAGATGGACAAAGTGAAAGGACGATCCAAACCTTAGAAGACATGCTCAGGTCATATGTAATAGATTTTGGTGGAAACTGGGATGACCACCTACCCTTAATTGAATTCTCCTATAACAATAGTTATCATTCAAGCATTGAAGCTACCCCATTCGAAACACTGTATGGATGAAAGTGCAAAACTCCAGTTTGTTGGGCAGAAATAGGAGAAAGTCAATTATCAGGTCCTGAAATAGTACAAGAAACTACCGACAAGATCACTCAAATCAAGGAAAGACTAAAGACGGCTCGAGATCGTCAGAAAAGTTATGCAGACAATAGACGCAAGCCACTGGAATTTCAAGTCGGAGATAGGGTACTCTTGAAAGTTTCTCCTTGGAAAGGAGTAGTTCGTTTCGGTAAGAAAGGGAAACTAAGTCCAAGGTACGTAGGACCATTCTCAATAATCCAACGAGTAGGACCATTTGCTTATCGCTTACAACTACCAGAAGAATTAGCTGGAGTACATGATGTATTTCATATATCCAATCTCAAGAAATGTCTATCTGACGAATCCCTAGTAGTACCTCTTCAAGATATAGAGGTAAATGAAAAGTTAAAATTTGTTGAGAAGCCACTGCAGATAGAAGACAGAAAGGTCAAGTTTCTCAAGCACAAAAGACTAGTGCTGGTCAAAGTCAAGTGGGATTCTAAGAGAGGACCTGAGTACACTTGGGAGCTGGAATCAGAGATGAAGCGAAAATATTCCTACTTGTTCCAGTAAATCTCGAGGACGAGATTTTTTATAAGGTGGGGAGGATGTAACAACTCTCACCCAAAGTATTAATTCTTATTTTATTTTGCCCAATAGGAAACCCTAATTAAGACCCCCAAGTAATCCTGCATAACCCCTAAAATTTTCAGAACAATCAAAATCAGGATCAGGGCCCCTAAAACTCAGGGGGCGGGTATTCCCCATTGACGATTATCATCACAGTTCGTTTTCTAAATTGAATTTCTTCGAACGGTCGACTCACCCAGGCTACAAACAGACATGGTTACCCTATGCTAAAAGTGACCCGTCGCGCCACGCGCGGGAGTCATATGTCCCTTGCGCGCCGCACGGGGGAACCAAAAACTCAGTATAAATGCAGGGCATTGGCACTTGCATTTTGGCGTTGGTTCAACGTTAAAATTCAATTCCTACATTGAGATATCGTCTGTTTACTCCAAAACACACACAATCACGAAATTCTGCCGTGATAACAGGGTAATAACTCGATCACTGCTACAATTTAATGTCCGATCGATAAAAACCAATCCGATGGATGTTTAAGTGCTGCTCAAACTCAGGCTATACTTTGTCATTCGTCGTGAATTTGATGGATGTTTAAGTATTGCACTTTGTCATTCGTCGTAAGGGTTTGATCTCGTGAGTTGTCGTAAAAGTTGTATTAAGCCACACCCATTTCTGCGGCGGAAGCACGAGGTGTGATCATGAAAGGTTTTCATTGCATACGATTGGTAAACATACTACATGCTCATAAAATAGCTTCAAATGCCAAACATTACATAACTGAAAACATGGCTTAAGTGTTTACATCACAAGACAACATTTTGTCTAATAAGTTTACAACTTTATTCAAAGATAAATAAAAGCGACATCCAAGAGCATGAGTAAAACCGCGCGCACATCCACCCTAGTTACCTGAAATACATGTGAGTTTTGGAAAAACGTCAACATAAAGTTGGTGTGAATTCATGCAGTATTTGTATTTCACGTTTGTATACTTTGTATGAAAACATGGTATGTATTTCGTATAAATCACATATTTCTGTATCTCATGTAAGTCAAGTATGTCTGTATCTTGTACAACTTAAGTATTCCTGTATAAATCAAGTAATCTTGTATGTATTAAGGTTGTTAATGGGTTGCAAAGCCATTAACATGTGACACGACATAGGAAGTCACCAAACCATAGGCATTTTTCTAGTTATCGATTCACGACGGAGACACAAAAACACTACTCGGTACTAGTTGTCACCGAGAGTGGGGCTGCCCTGAAACCCATTAGATCTAACATTTTGTTCTGCGGTTTAAGTATGTACACGATTAATGGTGCTTATGGTACCCTATTCGTGACACGAATTTCTTGTATCATTTCTCAAAACGCATCATACTTGGTACTAGTTATCACCAAGAGTGCTTCTTGTTTATGTATCATACCATTTATAAACATTGTAATATTTGTAACATGTATTTCACCCCCGAAGTTATAAAACTGAAAACAGTTAAAAGAAAAGGGGGAAGCATGAACTCACAACTTTGCGTTCCTTGCGTCGTAAACTTCACCGGATTTGTTTAATTAACGTCGTGACCTATACGTGTTTTCTTAACGTTAGTCACTAGACTTGTATCGTACGAGTACAAGTTACTGTCTTTTGTGTACGTATTCCTGTGTTAAAAATAATTTATATTTTTAACTAAGTGTCTTACTTATATTATTTTCTCAAAAATAAATATAAGTTTCTTGTATTTTGCACCCGAATTATGTATCTCGTATGTTGTATGTGTATTTTTGTTACAAAAATCATGGCGAGATTTATATTTGAAAAACATAGTTTAGAACACACTAGCAAACATTTGTCTAGAAAATATTTACTAAGTGTTATGATTTTCAGAAAATTTCGCCATAGTCTCCTTTGTAAACGGAGGTGTCCATGCTAAGTAGCATATCATTTTCTTTAACATATAACACGTTAGATCGTTATCAAATAATCAACCCAACATTCTGACATGCAAGATACTACTTTTGCCGTTTCAGTTTTAATATATATAAAACTGGACTGTTTTCGGACATTTTAATAAAATGGTTATCTTATTCCAAAAATTCCCAAATTTTTACAGAATGTCTTATACGATCCAAATATTATTGTGTAAAAATTTCGGGGTCCAGTTCATTATCAATATTTTACAAAAATTTATTTCCCGGACTGCAATCAGATTTGTCGCTTTCTGATTGCAGTTTACGGATTAATTCGTCTAAAATTTATCGTGAGTCCGATTGATGAAATTCCAGTGGGAGAATTACTACGACATCAGTGATCATCTACGGTATAAATTTTTGGGGCTGGTTCTACCCAGGTTTCAAGTTATGAAGAAAAATATAAAACATGTTTTTGGCAGTAAAAATGCAGCTTGAGCTGCTGTCCAAAAACAGGCCTTAAAAATAGTAAACGACTTCGAAAAATTACGATTCCAGTGCCATTTGATCCGTTTTTTGAAAATACATAATTTAGGCTTCAGAAATTCTGTTTTTCGATTTATTATGGTCTGTTTACAGCCCTTTGAAGATGGCTGAAAATGTAATTCAGCATGTC
>JARYGA010047452.1:0-69267 GCA_030545235.1 Helianthus tuberosus
AACCACTAGTGCCTGATTGGCATTAGATGGTCCTGCTTGGCTCTGGTTGTTTACAGGCACCAATGTGCGCTCGTTGTTCCTCGCTTGGTTCTGATTAGCCCTGTTTCCTTGACCTCTGAAGGGATTCTGGTTCCCATGTTGAGATGGCCTTGTACATTCCCTTTTAAAATGACCACGTTCACCACAATTGAAACATTTGACAGCCTGTTTATCGAACCCATACTTGGTGTCTTTCTTGCTTTCCAAGTTGCTTCGGCCTGTTCTTTCCATAAAATCTTTTGCTCGCCTAACAGCACTGGCAAAGGCCCACTTAATATCCATCATCTCCATCTCCTCTTTATCTATCTGCTGATAGTCTTCTTGTGTCAGATTAATGTTGCCAATCTGACCTTCCACTAATCCACAGTATGCGCTCACCATAGTGTTTAGCAGCTCCATATGTTCTTTTGCTACTTCAACACTGACTTTAGAAAAGCTTGAGGTGTCGAGCCGTACTGTATTTGGCTTTGATTGTTGACCAGCAGATGATGTACTTCCATAACAAGCTTGCTGTTGCTGTTGAGGAGGAAGTGGATTTCCGAATATATCAGTTGTTCTGATTTGCTGTTGCTGTTGTGGTGCTGGTTGAGGAGCTGGATTAAGCAGATTTCCAAACATATCTGTTGTTGGAGGAGGAGTGCCATACAAGCTCGTGCTAGACACAAATGCTGTTTGAATTGGAGCGTGTGAGGAAGGTTTTGTAGAAGTGCTGGAAGTTCCATAATAAATTTCAGGATTTTGTGGCACTGCAACTCTTTTTGCCTTGAGAGTTTCTTCCTGATTCTTGTTTTCCAGGAGTTGAGCAAAATCACTGAAGCTTGTTGTATCCAAAGTGCCATTGTACCTCATGATTTCTAAGAAATTATTCCATTGAGGTGGCAGTGCATCTGCAAACTTCTTCACTATCTCTGCTGAAGTCGTTACCACCCCAGTATTTGCCAATTCAGTTAGCAAATGAGTAAATAGACTTGTCAAATCTCCTAGAGATTGTAGGTCCGGCTAGGAGGATCTAGTCGCCTAATCCTTGTTATCGAACACACCCGGTTGTGCGGAATCCTTGTTATCCTTGTTATCCTTGTTATCGAACACACCCGGCTAGGAGGATCTAGTCGCCTAATCCTTGTTATCGAACACACCCGGTTGTGCGGAATCCAACCGGAGATGCAAACCGAGATCGAGAAAGTGAACAATACGTAAAGATATCAACGATTAACAGTTACGTGTATTGATTTCGACAAAGTTTCGGTACAATATTTGACAAATACAAAGCTCACCGGAACTTTCTCTCACTACACTCTCTCTCTAGTTTTCTGCCTCTCTTCTATATGGTTCTCACACACACACCTGGATATTTATATCCATCACCGCATGTCTGGTCGAAGGATCAGAATTACTGATCGAAACATCATCCTTCGATCATGCAACCATCGAAGGATCCACATATGCTTCGAAGGATGACATATCCTTCGAAGTCCATCAGTATCCTTCGTGGGATATCTTTCGAGCTCATCCAAGAATAGAAACAATCTTTCGATTGCCCAACCTTCGACACAGACGACTTACAACCATGTGCTGTGCGATTGGGCTGTGGTGCGGCTTGTGCGATTGGTTAAGGTGTTCGGCCCAATGTTTGACAAAGCCCAAAGAAAATGATTGGACCAAACAAACAATGCATGCACGTACACATAACACTTTTCATGAATTTGTATTTAGTCAACATGAGTGACATCATCATGACATCATCATGATGATGTCATGATGATGTGTCAAGCGGGAACGGTTCTCGGCTCTCCGTGCTTCGCGTGACGAACTCTGGGACGCACGACGGAGGAAAGTCGTGACGTCGGGCTTGAGCCGAACCTAACCGGGTCGAACCGAAACTAGTTGAACCGAACCAAGTCGCGTCCACATAATATGTACCAACAAACTCCCCCTTGGACGCTACTCGTGAGGTTCATCTTCCATGTCTTCTAAGTCGGAGGATCTTCAAAGTCTTCACGTCTTGAAAGCAGAAAGTGTACCAACAAACTCCCCGTTTTACGTAGGAAGTGTGTTGACAAACTCCCCCTTAACATAAGCTCCCCCTTGAGTTATGCTCGTGAAAGTCTTTATCTTTATGAAGTGAGATCCTTGTGGTGTTGATGATGGTCATCGGCAACTCGATCATCTTCATCATTTGAGTGCCTTCACGTCGTGTCTTCATTCCGAAGCTTGTCATCGACCATGTTCTCCTAGCCTTTAGAATCTGCACATGCAAGAAATCTAAACGCGTAATGAGAACAACCGCCTGGAATATCATAAGCAAACGACACACATGTGACCATTGTTTAATCAAACACCGTCCAACAGTTTGAAAGTTTAACAAATTTTATCAATTTCAATTTTAACTTTCAAAACTTGCAAATTTCGACCGTTTATGAAGATTTAGTCGTTTTGGTTTTCGTTCAGGTTTCAGGTAACGAAGACTCGAGCTCCAACATCGTACGATCGAAAATAAAATAGAAATAAAATCTTTTTGACTTTTATAAAGTTTATATTAAAACACACTTAAAATCTTTTTGGTATTTTTGAATATTTCAAATATAAAGACTGAAAGCAGTAACTAAATATTTACAGACATTCTTTTTGTGAGTTTCGAGGGTAAGAGAATCATATCAGTGTACGGTCATGCCAAAACGCTCTCTTTGTTCAATTAGTTAACATTAAGATAAGCATCCTATAACAATTATCGGTATTGTTGTCCACTTAAGCTCAACTTATCAGATGTAATCATGGCGAGGGGATACGTTAAGGTATGATTTATACTCACCGACCGGTGTTCATCCACATCACGACACATTCCCGTATCAAGGTATGCACGAGGGTTCATCTTACCGGTGAGTATACCGATTATCATCTGTTTGACCGTATATGATGTGAGATTCTCACTTATTTTGAATTGAAAACAAGCCCTATGTGATAGAATCACTTATTGATGAGGAACTTGATTTTCGATGCATGAGGGCACAGGAGCAAGTCCGTGAACAGGTCAGTACTTTCGTACAGCAGAGAGACGAACTTGACTCCCGGAGAGAATTTGTGATAATTTATCACTTATTTGTTTGGACATGTGATTGTTGATCACTTATTGAGGTCGTATGCAATATGTACACGTATGTATAGTATCATGGAAGATCTAGACTTGCGTCCCCGTTATTTTTCGGTAAAAGATACAACCATGATACCCAGATGATAAGCAGCATAAAGACCGAATATCTCAGAACCTCGGCAATCTCTCAAACGAAATTTCGGTACTAAGACCATATGCCAATGAATGGTTCCCACCCAGTCTTCAGTCGATTTAAGTTTATATCACCCTGCACACTTTAAAATGATTGTGAGCCTACCGATACATCTTATATAGAGCTGCTTATCGTTTTTCATTTAAGGTTTAAAGAGGTTTAGACAGACCACCGATGTACTATCATTTTCTCTTTTGCTCGCCAGGAAACTCATTTTTGATTTTCTATTGTTTTTGTGTTTTTGAACTTTTTCAATGTTTTTGGATTTTCAAATTTTGGATTTACTCCCCCTAAAATCAATAAACTAAGACAAATTTAAAACACAAAGGTATTTACAAAAATGATTTTCCGATGTTGGTTTTACTCTTGCTTGACCTTAATGTCGTTTACCAATAAAAGATAGTCAAATCTTGATTTGTCAAAAGCTTTGGTAAAAAGGTCGGCACGTTGGTCATCGGTGTGGACCATGACAACATTGATGAGTTTCATAATGAAACAATCACGTGTGAGGTGATATTCGAGATCAATGTGTCTGGTCAAAGAGTGCTGTATGAGATGATAATAATTCATAAAGCAGCTAAAATATCGACAAGTATAGGAGAGATTAGAAATTTAAAACCGTATCCTGCAACTGCTTCGTGCATTGCCAGGAATCTGAGCGCTCTCCCAAACTGGATATCCACCCGGTGTGGATTTCAAAGTCGATTTTGTAGCTACTGAGAAATCTCTTCACAGCAACAAGATCAGAAACCTCTGGGTCCGGCTGGTCTTCCACATTGCACCAGCGAAGGTCTTTATCTTTCTCTTGAGAAGTAGTGTGCGGTTGTTCAATCCACGCCAAGGCATCCGCACACCCGGTTGGTTTGTTCAACAAACACATGTTCTTCAATCACACCGTAGAGAAAAGTACCCTACACGTTCACTTTGTGGACTTTGAACTTCTTGTGGAAGAAAAATCCATGAATCTTCGAAAAGCTTCAGACGTGCTACAGGCGTGTACTTTTCATTGGAATCTTTCCTGATGACCCGATCAAAAACCATAACAACCAAATTTTTGACACATATTTCATCTTGTCGAATTTTTCAACTTCATTCAACCACATTCTTTCATCAGACATTTTTGTCTTCTTTTCTCCTCTCTCCATCAAAGGGCAACAACATTCTCCTAAATGTAACAATATTTCGGATCCGCATGTCGCCGATCTTGTGCATGGACGCTCCACTATCAACAATCCTAAGACTATTAATAGTTCCTCCTGGAACATCCTGCACACTCATTCAGAGATTAGTTGGAGAGGGGGACCTAAGCCTTCACAGACTTGGGTCGTCCGTCATCATCGAGAATTGTGACATCCATTTCCCGATGATTCGGAATTGATGTACCTCCCCCTGAAACAATTTCCAATTTTGGTTTCCAAATCTGTTTTTGGTTCTCAAGTTTAACATTTGATTCAACAGATTTTGTTTGGACACCGTTCGGTTTTAAAACCTTTTCAACATTTTTCCGTTGTTTCTTTCTCTGTTTCACTTCTTGTTGTTTAACTAGACGAGGGTCCTGTTTTGGTGAAACAAATCTTTTATGGTAACTGTTACCATGGGGGTCATCGACTTTTGCTTTCAACTTATGAAGATACGGACAGTTTCGAACTATGTGTCCAATTGTACCACATTCAAAACATGATCTTCGTTCAACAAACCCCGAAGTATCATGTGATCGTCTTGCCGATGATGATGAACTTTGTGATCTCGAGGTACTAGGTTTTGAACTATTTGGTTCATTCCTTTTCATCACTGTTACTTTCTGGACAAAATCTAAGTTAGATTGATTTGCAAACTTTTCAATTTTGTCCGTTCCCTTCGATTTCACAAAGTTCACATTCTTCTTCTTCTTCTGATTCGGCTTCTTTTGACTCTGAGTCGGTGTCTTACCTTTCAATTTGGTATGATTTTGCTGGGTTTGCACTGTTGGTAATTTCTTATTTCCAAATTGTTTTCTAACTTCAGCCTTTGGGATAGGAGGACACTGTGTGACTGTAACATGTGGTCCTGTCTTTCCCAAAAACTTACTTGTAGAATTTTCAAAGATTTTACTGATTAAAGATTGATTTACATTCTTAATAGGAAAATCTTTGTCTGAATAGATTTTATCATCACCAACAAGAGTGTACAGCAACTCCACACTCTCCGACTCTTTCTCAGACGAGGACTTAATTGCAACAGTCTTAGCGGGTTTTGCAGGAGGATCACACAGAATGTGATTCTCAAGAGGTATGTCCTCTTCTTTGATTACCGCATCAGACTTTGCTGAATCAGTATCATCAGATTCATCATCAGAAGAATCAGTATCCTCAATCACAACTGGAGGATCCTGATTCGGTTCAGCAGTTACAAAGGTATCTGCTGACACATCTGAATCTGACGATACTTCTTTCTTATATCCGAGCCCTGTAGCAAATTCATTAACATCTAGAGGAACAGATGGCTCAAAGTGAGTTCTATATTCCTCATCAGGCAGTGCATCGTAGTTGTGTCTAACCGGTGGTGGACATTGCTTATATCCAATGCATGTGACATCCTTTTTCTCTTTCTGAACATCAATGATGTGATCTAACACATAGCTAGAGCTTAAATAGCTGTCTAACTTAAGTCGGATCGCCTCACTTTCAGTTTTAACACAAGCCATCTCTTTTTGCATTATCTCAAGACGAGTTATATACAAATTGATGTCAGTTTGTTTTCTTGAAACCATTTTTGTTAACTCAGTTTTATCTTTCCTTAAAGTTTCAATCATCGTTTTAAATTCCTTTTCATGGTTTTCATAAAACATGTTGGCTTCTGTGCACTTAGAAAGATCCACGGTTAATTTCTGATTGTGGATGAATGTCACATCATATTTCTCTTGCAAAGCCTCGTGTTTGCTCTGCAACTCACACCACTTATCATTCAATGAAACATGTTTGTCTTGCAAGTCAAACAAACTAGCTTGTAAAGCATCATGTTTGCCTTGCAACTCAGACATGTTTGCCTCTAAATCAGCACATTTAACAAGCAAACTATCACAGTTATCACAACTAACAGCGGTGGGTTCATCGACACATACCTGACTGGAATCACTCTCAGATGTTGACCTTTCTGCATCAGAATCAACAACCTCCCTTGATGATTCATATTCAGATCCATCCTCGCTTGAACTTGAAGGTGTATCATCCTCAACTGAAGTTGAAACATCTTCATCTGAACTACTGTCATGTTCAGAACCGTCATTATTTCCCGAGGATTCACCATTGCTGGCATCTTTGACAATTTCAGCATACAACGCCGTTTTTGTCTGACTACAGTTCCTTGTATCAAGAGATGATGGTGCTACCGTAGAAGGATGGCACTGTGAGGCAACTGTTGGAGGAACTGGTTGAAGCGGATTTCCGTACATATCTGTTGTTCTGGTAGATTGAGGAGGAAGTGGATTCCCATACATGTCTGTTGTTCCGGAGGATCGAACTGGTAATGGGTTTCCAAACATATCAGTTGGTCTGAGAGGTCGTTGGATTTGTTGTTGTGGTACTGATTGAGGGACTGGTTCAAGCGAATTTCCATACATGTCTGTTTTTGGAGGGACCGGAACTTGGATTGGAGTGCCAAAACAATTTGTGATTGTGACAAACGCCGTTGGTCTTGAGGAAGCTGTATTTATCGGAGTACCCCAAATCGGATTCATTTTTGATAAAATGAATTCAGAAAATAATACTCAAAACAACTAAAAGGTTATAAGTGACCAGCCGAAAGATCCAAGCTCGAAGAACAAGACAAACAGAAACAGAAGAGATTTTCGAAGGATCAATATTTTCGAAGGATCAATATTTTCGAAGGATCAAAATTTTCGAAGGATCAATATTTTCGAAGGATCAAAATTTCGAAAGATCAATATTTTCGAAGGATCAATATTTTCGAAGGATCAATATTTTGAAAGATCAATATTTTCGAAGGATCAACAATTTGAAAGATCCTTATCTTTCGAATGTATATTCTTACAATTTGAAAGATCCTTATTTTTGATAGTTATCTATCGAAGCTTCCCTGATCGAAAGATGACCTAAACACCTTGTGTGATCTGACACATTGACTCAATCTTGTGCGACCGACCAATCAATCTTGACTTTCTATCCACTGACACAAAGTAACCTCCTTTTTCAACTCAACTATGCTTGTTTCACCAAATCAGTAAGGTTTTGATTATTTTAATACAATAACAATTTTCAAAGCATAAACAACTTTCACAAATAGCTTTCAAAGATCAAAAAGTGTTTATGTTGAAGAACAGTTTGAAAATGGTGAGGAACACGATGAACTTTCCGGTAAGACTATGAGTTTTCCGGTCACCCGAAACTTTCCGAAACCCGAATTTTGCTCAAAAGTTTTATAAAAACCAATATTTATCTTGAGAACGTGTGTTTTAACAAGGTTTTAATCAAAACAATCAGCAAAACAACAAGATTTTTTCAGGAGTTTAACCGAAATTTTCAGAAAAATAAGCTTCAAAACCCCGAAAAACCACTCGGTTTTAACAAGGAGAAGAGCCAAGGCTCTGATACCACTTGTAGGTCCGGCTAGGAGGATCTAGTCGCCTAATCCTTGTTATCGAACACACCCGGTTGTGCGGAATCCAACCGGAGATGCAAACCGAGATCGAGAAAGTGAACAATACGTAAAGATATCAACGATTAACAGTTACGTGTATTGATTTCGACAAAGTTTCGGTACAATATTTGACAAATACAAAGCTCACCGGAACTTTCTCTCACTACACTCTCTCTCTAGTTTTCTGCCTCTCTTCTATATGGTTCTCACACACACACCTGGATATTTATATCCATCACCGCATGTCTGGTCGAAGGATCAGAATTACTGATCGAAACATCATCCTTCGATCATGCAACCATCGAAGGATCCACATATGCTTCGAAGGATGACATATCCTTCGAAGTCCATCAGTATCCTTCGTGGGATATCTTTCGAGCTCATCCAAGAATAGAAACAATCTTTCGATTGCCCAACCTTCGACACAGACGACTTACAACCATGTGCCGTGCGATTGGGCTGTGGTGCGGCTTGTGCGATTGGTTAAGGTGTTCGGCCCAATGTTTGACAAAGCCCAAAGAAAATGATTGGACCAAACAAACAATGCATGCACGTACACATAACACTTTTCATGAATTTGTATTTAGTCAACATGAGTGACATCATCATGACATCATGATGATGATGTCATGATGATGTGTCAAGCGGGAACGGTTCTCGGCTCTCCGTGCTTCGCGTGACGAACTCTGGGACGCACGACGGAGGAAAGTCGTGACGTCGGGCTTGAGCCGAACCTAACCGGGTCGAACCGAAACGAGTTGAACCGAACCAAGTCGCGTCCACATAATATGTACCAACAGAGATTCATTCTGCATACAAATAAAACCATCAAACTCTTTCTTCAGCAGTTCTTTTCTCAATTGACGTGTCGCTTCATTTCCTACGCCCCTTGTCTTTAATGCGTCCCACAACCTCTTTGTCGTCTTGTAACTGACAAATTGATGATATATATCTTTACTTAAAGCCTGAGTGAGAATGGCGTATGCCTTCTTTTCCAGATCATAGACCTTCTTCTGATCTTCCGTAAGATCTGCAAACGTGGCAGCAGATGATGCGGCAACCTCTATTGTTTGATCGAAATCTGTAATGAACCGCAACCACAATTCTGTATTTTGACCAAGAACGTATGTATGAAATCTACCAAACCATCCCGGATATTCACTTAAGTGCATCAACTTTGGAGGCCTATTCAAACTTCCTGTTTCACTTTCGCTTAGCAAAATGCTTTGAACACTTGGAGCTTGATTTGACACAAATGCCCATTGACCGGTAGATGTAGCATTTGCTTGCGAACCCGAATCCAGAGCTGGAGTACCAAAATACATCTCTGCATTTACCGGAACACCGCACATCGAATTCATTTTTGATCAGCCGAAGGATACCTGTCGAAAGACTTGAACAACACAAACTGTTAAACACAAACAGACTAAGGATCGAAAGATCAACACCTGTTCGAAAGATCAACAGGGTTCGAAAGATCACTGTTGAGTTTCGAACAATGTTTTCGAAAGATTCTCCAACGAAGGATCCTTATCCTTCGAAAACGTACTGTAGACCGAAAGATGAACACGAAAGAAGACTTCGAAAGACTCCCCAGTCGAAGGATCCTTGTCTTTCGAAAATGAGCAGTAGACCGAAAGATGTATGTTTCGAAAATATTCCTTGGAACGAAAGATAAGTCTCACACTTCGAAGGATGCTCGAAGGATGACTATCTATCGAACCTCCTTTGGTCGAAAGATGATCTTTCGACTTCGAAGGATATCCTTCGATCTTACTGACACGGTTGACAAATGTGACAGGTTGGTGAAAAGTTGACGGGTTGGTAAGAACTTTCGGCAGAAAGTATGTTCAGACCATATCTTTCAGGTCTGAACATGCAGGTTTTTCACCAACCGGGTAATGATCCCAATATTTTAATCAAAATACTCTTTCCAATGCACAAACACTTGATAATTTAAATTTCTTTAAGATCAAAGGTGTAGTTTTTATGAAGAACACAATGAAGATAGCAAGAACACTTATAAATTTTCGGTGAAAGTTAAACTTCCGAACACAAGACTTTGCTAAAATGTTTAATGAAAACCAAAAACTAACATGAGAACATGATGAACAACAAGGTTTTCAACAAAACACCAAGCAAAAACAGCAAGATTTTCAAGAAAAATATGAACTTTAAGAACCCGAAAAACAGCAAGAACACCTCGGTTTTAACAAGGATAAGAGCCAAGGCTCTGATACCACTTGTAGGTCCGGCTAGGGGAGGATCTAGTCGCCCAATCCTTGTATACAAACCAACCCGGTTGTGCGGAATCCAACCGAGATAGCAAACCGAGATAGAACACGCAAATAATCAACACACAAGACTCAACGATTAACACCACTTGTATTAATGCGTATGAAAGGTCCGTTACAAGCACAAGGTTTACAAATCAGTCCTGTAAACTCTCTCTAAGTGTGTGTGTGTGTTCCTTATCTGTCTGGGTGTCTCACTCTTCTGGTCTATCGAAATGAACACAACACACGGGTATTTATACCCAAAACAGCAGGTCTGGTCGAAGGATCAGATAGGATGATCGAAGGATCATCTATCGACCAGAAACAGCTCGAAGGATCAACATGTACCACGAAAGATGTGATCTTTCGTGGTCCATCCATCGAAGGTCCATCTTTCGAGCTCATCATCATCGAAGGATATAAGTGATCCTTCGATGACCATCCTTCGACCCAACACATTACAAACATAATGTTGACTGTTTGCCCAAATCAAACCAGGAGGATGGTTGACTTGGTCAAACTTACAAGACTAACAAAGACATCGTATTGTATACAGACAAAGTACAGACACAAGTGCACCAACACCTCCATTAGGGACAATGCAAATCTTAAGTGTAGGAATGGATATAGTGTCTAGTTAGTAGTGTCTTGAATATTATTTTTTTTTTTTGAAAAATACAAACAATTAAAAAAATCAAAAAATCCAAAAAAAAAAAATAGAAAAATGTTCCCGTTAAAAAAGTTTTGCAAATAAAAACGGAAAATGAAAGTAGAGTCGGGCATAGTCGGGTTTCAAATAATAATAAGAAGAAGAAAATAAAGTTAAACTTGGGTCTAGTTTGGGATATGTGAATAGGCTCGACCCAGTTTCTAGGTTCCTTTGATATTAAAATACCTTAATCGTTAGACCGTGGGGTGTGGGGCGTAGGTTGGGGCAGCGGTTGCCAAGCAATGCTGGCTGCACCACACCGGGCTAGCG
Source organism: Helianthus tuberosus (assembly GCA_030545235.1). Taxonomy (NCBI): domain Eukaryota; kingdom Viridiplantae; phylum Streptophyta; class Magnoliopsida; order Asterales; family Asteraceae; genus Helianthus; species Helianthus tuberosus. The sequence continues at coordinate 11,211 of JARYGA010047452.1, forward strand.
TTGGTCATGGTGTTGCCCCGCTGGCGTGGGGATTGTACCAGGCGTGGGGCGGGGGACTGGGGTGACGTGGCTGGCTTTAGTTGGCTGGTCCAATATATCCGTTGGGGCTAGCCGTTGCCAAACGACTACTTTAATTAAAAAAAATTATTTACAATTTAAACCAATATAAATACCCACTAATTTTTCACATTTTTACCACTTCTCTACTTCTTCTACCATATCTCTTTATTTTTTATAAAATCAACCCACAGCATCCTACAATGCATCCTTTTAACCATGGCTACGACCCAAACAACCCCTTTGGATTCCAAGAAAACCCGAACACTAGCCCGCCACCAAACTCGACCCAAATACCCTTACACGCGGCCATCCACAACAACCGCTACACGGTTTAGTATACTCGTCGTGTCCCGATCTAGCCGGAATCGCATCATACTTAGGAAACCGTGTATACACGAACTTTCCTTACGACGATTCATTTATTCCGGTTTACCTTTCCCAACCCGATTCCGTGCCTGAAACTCAACCTCAAGACGTTGGTGGCTCTTCATAAAAAAACGGCCAAAAAAGAAGTCACAAGAAAAAAACGGCGAAGAGAAAGCTATAGCGGTCGCTCAACGAACACAATTAAAGTGGACGGTTCAAGAAGAAACTACTTTGACAAGATGTTGGATCGACGAATCCTAAAATCCGATTCATGGTATTTTTTATTATAATTTTTTATAATATTTAAAATATTATTGTTGTAATTTTTATTATAATTTTTTATAATGTTTAAAATATTATTGTTTTAAGTTTTATTATAATTTTATAATGTTTAAAACATTATTTGTGTTTTTGGAATATGGAATTCATGACACAAAAAAGATTTTTGGGATTCGATCAAGAAATTATTTCATACGCAAAAGCAAAAGGCAGAGGTGTATCGTGAATATGATAACCTCTCGTCTAAGTGGGGTGATATAAATACACACGTCACCGTGTTCAACGCTTGTTTCAATAAGGCGAAGAACACGCCAAGAAGCGGTGAAACCGAGGTTGACTTTATCAAGAATGCCTTGCTAGCATACAAAGACAACAAGAAGAACGACTTCAAGTACATGCATTGCTGGGATGTATGTAGGTACGCTTCGAAATGGGCGAGAGTCCCTCCTACTATCGAGTCAACCTCATCAAAAAGGGCAAGAACACCCTCGTCCCAAGCTCAATCCGATGCTCGTGATCAAGAGTTTAATCTTAATTTGGACGATTTTGATGATTCTCCTTCCCGCCCACCCGGTAGAGACACGTCAAACAAGCGACTTCAAAGAACGAGATCGGGTTCGGACTCGAGTAAAGAGTTGTACACCGACCAATTGGAAGATCTTAATACAAAAATTGATACATTTAATTTCCTCTAACAACAAAGGATGGAGATGGAAAAATATGCAAGAGTCGTTCGATAAAAAGATATAAAAAAGAAAAACGCGAAGATATGAAATTTCTCGCCATGCCCGTCGATCACGTTAGCGGACCAGAAAAGGCAATAACGTTGAAAATGAAAGAAGAAATATTGAAAAAATATAACATGGAGTAACTTTATGTTTTTTTATTTTATTATTTTTCTTTTAGGTTTTTTTTTTAATTTTTCTTTGTATTTTTTTAAAATATTCTATGTAAACATTTAATTTAATTAGTGTGTTCTTTAAATTACCTATATATTCTATATATTAAAAATGAAACCTAACGAATAGTAACATCACCTTTAAGCTCATGTCACATAGCTACGCAAGTAATTACACCGTTTAGATTGTTTTTCATACATGTGGTAAGTAAATTGTATTTCATTAAATGAATTTTTAAATAGTTTAAACAATAATAATAATCCACATAGATGGCCACGCCCAGCTAAGGGACGCCCCACCACACCTCTCATTTTTCACTCTTAGCTTGTGGATCTCACACTCGTCACGTCACGTGTTGAGCAATGCCTTCAACCCAAACCCCTCCACACCCCATATTCTTAGTAAGTAACTTATAATAATGATGGATAAATTCATTAAAATTTTCTTTTAATACATAAAAGCATCAAGTCAAAAAGAGAAATGAGTAAACTAGCAAGGCATAAGAATTAGGGTACTGTAGATATCACCTTAATCCGTCATACCATAGTGTCCAAAACCGAATCACAACGAAGACCAATATTACCAATTATATCCTGTGAATATATCATTATAAGTGTGCTATTTTAATATTTAAGGAATCAAACAAAGTGTATCCTTATTAAAAAAAAATGGAAGTTTACAAAGTAAGTAAATTAAGGATTCACCACAATTCAAGTGCTTGTAAGTAAAAGCCATGTGTTACAATAAAAAAAGGTACTCTTCACACATCTTCTAATTGTTATATTAGTAATAGTAATGGTTACAAGATTTATCTATATATGTTAGTTAACAACATTAGTAATCAATGTATATTAATTCATTACATTACATTAGGAGGAATAGTGACTTTTGTTTATTGTGGGGTTTTTGTTTTCCTAGTAAATTTTAAGATTTTTTGATTTGTGTAACAAAACTTTAATTTTTTCAATTTTGCCGTAAAAGTTAAGTGAGTTTAGTTTTTTTATTAGTTTTGTTTTAAATTTTTTCACAGATTTGGCAGGCGTTGGATTTGCTACTTAGCACGGTGTTTTGTGGTCACATTTGTTTCTTCAGGTTTTTTTCCGTTCAGTTGCTACTAGATGGTTACATTTGGTACCTCAGGTTTTCCCTACCCTCTCGACTTTCTATTACGTCTTCGTATAAATTTGACTTCATTTACATTTTACATCACGTGAGTTACTAGGTATTAGAACTTTGGTCGTCGGTTGCTACTTAGCATGATTTTACGTCATTCCGCCTTGCAACATGGGAGGCTTAAGACTAGCTCAAATAATACATACTCGGATTACATAGATATAAAAAGGGTTTTAGATATTTTCTTATAGGACGAGTCTGTCATACCCCTCTCCTATCTATGACAATGAGTGTGGATGTCGGTTTCCCAAATTCAACATAATATCCTGTAGCACATGTACATGCTTATTGATTTTCTTCCTAGTTTCAACAAAAATCAATTGCCGCACTTACTTGGTTAACATTGATTTTCCTCCTAGTTTCAACAAAAATCAATTGCCGCACTTACTTGATTAACAAATTTTAGCGGGCATTTCTTTGGGTTTCCCATACTTTTGACTCTCTTGCTGGCAAAAATATCTGACCCAAACGGGTATACCTAAAACCCGATACAAATGGGACGGGTATATACCCGATACCATAAGGGTATTGGGCCGGGTATGGGATTAGTTTTTAAAATTTTTGTTAGTATGGGATTAAGTGATACCCGACCCGATTACCCGAAACCACATACCCGTTTACCCGAACTATATACCTGAATTTTTTAATTTATATTTTTCATGAACCTTTGTCTATTAGTGATTTATTCTCGTATGTTAATAATGTGAAATATAATTTTTTTTAGTATATGTTTTGATAATAGTATATATATTTTGTATGTTGTGAAGTATATACATATAAGTGTATAAGTATATTAAAGTTATTATTAATTTATGATAAAACTTATATTAAGTAATGTATATTTTTTTGTTTATAATAGTTGTTGTATGAATAAAATTATATAATAATTATAATAGTAAAGAAATGTATTTGGAAATCCCAACGTATATCTTTTAACAAACTAATGTGTATACCCAATACCCGCGGGTATACCCGATACCAGATGGGTAATTAACCGACAAATACCTGACGGGTATTGGGTCGGGTATAAGACATGATTTTACAACCGGGTATGGGTATGGTATTACCAATACCCGACGGGTTAATGTTCATTCACTAAGGAAACAAATGTGTTAACGAAGACGAAGCGAACGTTCACGAATTACAATTGGACGAACGAGACCGATGTTCATGTTCGTTCATTTAACTAATTGAAGAAATTTCTTGTTCATATTTGTTCATTTAGTAAACGAACGAACGTAAACGAACTACCTGCCGAAAGGTTCTTGATTTTGTTGAGTTGTGATAAGATGTTAGTATATTTAATGTGGCTTCTATGAGATGGGTGCGTCTACGAGGTCTGCCACGGTGGCAACATTGGAATCGAGCACTTTGACACCATAGGCATTGGAGGGCGCTAGGGGGCGGGGCGTGGTGGGGCTCGCGGGCGTAGGGCACATTTGATTTATGTAGGTCCCTCGGAGGTTGAGGTCAAACCTATTCCTTGTTATGCTTAACACACTAGCAAGTGCGGAATCCAAGCTAGAATGCAAACCGAGATCGAAGACGACAATACACAACACACAAGATTCACCGATTAACACCTCTGTATTAATACGTATGAAAAGATCAGTTACAAGCTCAATGTTTACAGCTGTATTCTATAAACTCTCAAAGTTCTCTCTTGTGTGTGTGTGCTCTCACTTGTCTTCTTCTTAAAATGAAGTGAAAACAATACATGGGTATATATACCCATCACAGCACGTCTGGACGAAGGATCAGATAGACTGATCGAAAGATCATCTATCGATCTGAAACCTACCGAAGGATCACATATACCTCGAAGGATGATATCCTTCGAGGTCCATCTATATCCATCGAAGGTTTATCCTTCGAGCTCATCGAAGGATATAAACAATCCTTCGATGACCCATCCTTCAACACAAACATATTACAAACAATGTGCTAACTGTTTGGTCAAGTCAAACCAGGAGGATGGTTGACTTGGTCAAACTTACATCGAACGCACATATTAACAAACCTAAGACGTAAACCAGACTAACACAAGACATCGTTTTGTATCATGACAAAATACAGACAAAGTACAGACACAAGTGCACCAACAATTTATTTTTATTTTTATAAATATTAACTAGATATTACCCAATTGTATAGAGCCACATCAATCCATTACCGCATTTCACCTCTACTAAACACATGTTCTTGGGTTTGTTGGGTGTAAAATATAAATCTCTCCACTACCTATGTGAGGGATTTTTTAACATTTCATTTTCATCATAACACATAGTCTTAAGAGTCACTTCATGACATTTGGTGACTTCATTTTGAACAAGAAGATGAGAAAAGACATATAGAGATATGGGATACATAACTTTCGAAGAATTGAGGATTCAACAAAAATGATAGCATAATCCAATTACAAATTCATCTTGCATGTGAAAAATGATCGGAGTACAAAAGAGTTGCTAAAAACCTCAAATTAGGTTGAAATGTTGAGCAAAGAGGAAAAGTTTCACAATTTAAATTTGTCATTGATACTAAAAACTTGATGTTATGTGTTTTTTGCATTTTAATCAGTTATAATATTCTTCTAAAATTCAAAATTTCAGAAGATTTATCACACCATTTGATCTTCTTTGCGTTCATTACCCTGGCTCGTTTAAGTTCGAGTCTATCCTGGCTTATTGTAATTTTCTTCTAAATTTTGATGTATTAATGACTTATTATAACATTTTACTTTGTTTTGTTTATCCATTATTAGATTAAAACACATGTAGTACACGGGGTTGAATCAATAAAATATTAAATTAAATAGTTATTAATAAGCGAAAATAATAAATGAACTTGTTGAAAAAAGAACTATTAAAAAATAAGAAATGATTTGATATTGTTATTTAATAAGAGAGAAACGGAAAAATTATGATTCGGTACTGTTATTTAATAAGATAGAGGAGCAGAATTACTATCATATAGTTATTATTTAATTAATTATTTAATATGAGAGATTCAAGGAAAAATAATGATAAGGAGGGTAACATGTGTAAAAAAAGATTTTTTCCTATATCAAAATCTTTATATATAGGGAGGCAAAGTATACATATACTTCAAGGCATCCAACCTTTATATGAATGGGAAGATTACTAAACTTTGCTGGGTTTACAAATACAATACATATATAATAATAATGTTGATCAATTCTTTATCAATCATAATAGAAACAAGTGTACCCGATAATCTAGAAACTACTGAGACTGAAGCACACATATTCTTGATTAATCAAGTTACCGTTTAGGGTATACGGTTAAGATGACTTTATTTGAATTCCGGACGTTACTTTGGTTTAATTTGAATTCTCAAACATGCCGTTAAATTTTGTTGAATTTGTCGGAATGTGTGGTTTAAAACCTGGATAAATAAAAAAATAAAAAGAATAATTTTAAGCCTAGGGCCCAAATAGCCCAAATAGTGACAATATATCATTGCTATAGGGTTTCTAGGTTTAAAATGATTATATTAAATATAGTTTTTTTTAATTAACTAAATAAATATATATTTTGTCACAACCGTATCGTCGCTACAGGGAAAGCTATAGCGAATATGGTAGATCTACGGATGATTCCTAAATCCATGAACCAACGGACATGACCTCTATAGCAACGACATGGTGTAAAAGAGCTCTAACGACGACACGCTAAACCCCAAAATTTGTTGTCGGTAAAAATCTAATTGCTAGCTTGTTGTGAAGGTGTGGTTCTCAAGCTATAAAGTAGGAATATAACAAGTGTTGGTGCACTTATGTCTGCACTTTGTCTGTATTCGGTCACGATGTAAAACGATGTCATGTTAGTCTTGTAGGTTTGACCAAGTCAACCATCCTCCTGGTTTGACTTGGCCAAACAGTCCACATTATGTTTATAAGATGTTAGGTCGAAGGATGTGCCATCGAAGGATTGCCTATATCCTTCGATGACCTGCTCGAAAGATAGCATTCGATAGATGGACCACGAAAGATCCCATCTTTCGTGGTACATGTTGATCGTTCGAGCTGTTTCTGGTCGAAAGATGATCTTTCGACCAGACTGTTTGATCCTTCGACCAGACATGCTGTTTTGGGTATAAATACCCGTGTGTTGTGTTCACTTCGGCAGATCATAGTTAGACACTTAGACAGATCAGGAACACACACACACACTAGAGAGAGTTTGCAGAACTGATTTGTAAACCTTGTGCTTGTAACGGACCTTTCATACGCATTAATACAAGTGGTGTTAATCGTTGAGTCTTGTGTGTTGTTTATTTGCGTGTTCTATCTCGGTTTGCTATCTCGGTTGGATTCCGCACAACCGGGTTGGTTTGTACACAAGGATTAGGCGACTAGATCCTCCCCTAGCCGGACCTACAAGTGGTATCAGAGCCTTGGCTCTTCTCCTTGTTAAAACCGAGGTGTCTACGGGCTGTTTTTCAGGTTTTTAAAGTTTATATTTTTCTGGAAAATCTTGCTATTTTGCCTTGTGTTTGACTTAAAACCTTGTTATTTTTCATGTTTTCATGTTAGTCTTGGGTTTTTGTTAAACATTTTAGCAAATAGTGTGTTCCGAAAGTTTGTGGGTTTTCCGGAAAACTCAGATTTTTGGGCTGTGTTCTTGACATAATCATAGTGTTCTTCATAAGTTTGAACTTTTGATCTTAAAATTGTTAAACTTCAAGTGTTTGTGTGTTGGGAAGAGTAAACTGATTAAAATATTGGACTTTACTTGATTGGTGAAACCTGCATGTTCAGAAGATATGGTCTGAACATACTTTCTGCCGAAAGTTCTCACCAACCCGTCAACTTTTTCACCAACTTGTCACCGATTGTCAACTGTGTCAGAACCGTTCGAAAGATATCCTTCGAACTCGAAAGACCATCTTTCGATCAGTGGAGGTTCGATAGATCATCATCCTTCGAACCAAGGAATCATTTCGAAATATTCATCTTTCGGTCTACTGTTCATTTTCGAAAGACAAGGATCCTTCGATTGGGGAGTCTTTCGAAGTCATCTTTCGTGTGTATCTTTCGGTCTACAGTACCTTTTCGAAAGATAAGGATCCTTCGTTTGGAGAATCTTTCGAAAAACATTGTTCGAAATTCAACAGAGATCTTTCGAACCCTGTTGATCCTTCGAACAAGTGCTGATCTTTCGATCATTAGTCTGTTTATGCTTAACAGTTTGTGTTTCTTGTCTTTCGATCTCAGATCCTTCGAACAGATCCTTCGGCTGGTGTAATATTATTTTTCTTGATCAAAAATGAATTCGATGTGGGGTGTTCCGGTAAATGCCGAGATGTATTTTGGTACTCCAGCTCCGGATTCGGGTTCGCAAGCTAATGCTACATCTACCGGTCAATGGGCATTTGTATCAAATCAAGCTCCAAGTGTTCAAAGCATTTTGCTAAGCGAAAGTGAAACAGGAAGTTTGAATAGGCCTCCCAAGTTGATGCACTTAAGTGAATATCCGGGATGGTTTGGTAGATTTCATACATACGTTCTTGGTCAAAATACAGAGTTGTGGTTGCGGTTCATCACAGATTTTGATCAAACAATAGAGGTTGTTGCATCATCTGCTGCCACGTTTGCAGATCTTACGGAAGATCAGAAGAAGGTCTATGATCTGGAAAAGAAGGCATACGCCATTCTTACTCAGGCATTGAGCAAAGATATTTATCATCAATTCGTCAGTTATAAGACAACGAAGAGGTTGTGGGACGCATTGAAAACAAGAGGCGTAGGAAATGAAGCGACACGCCAATTGAGAAAAGAATTGCTGAAGAAAGAGTTTGATGGTTTTATTTGTATGCAGAATGAGTCTCTAGGAGATTTGACAAGTCGATTTACTCATTTGCTAACTGAATTGGCAAATACTGGGGTGGTAACGACTTCAGCAGAGATAGTGAAGAAGTTTGCAGATGCACTGCCACCTCAATGGAATAATTTCTTAGAAATTATGAGGTACAATGGCACTTTGGATACAACAAGCTTCAGTGATTTTGCTCAACTCCTGGAAAACAAGAATCAGGAAGAAACTCTCAAGGCAAAAAGAGTTGCAGTGCCACAAAATCCTGAGATTTATTATGGAAATTCTAGCACTTCTGCAAAACCATCTTCACACGCTCCACTTCAAACAGAATTTGTGTCTAGCACGAGCTTGTATGGCACTCCTCCTCCAACAACAGATATGTTTGGAAATCCGCTTAATCCAGCTCCTCAACCAGCACCACAACAGCAACAGCAAATCAGAGCAACTGATATTTTCGGGAATCCACTTCCTCCTCAACAGCAAGCTTGTTACGGAAGCACATCATCTGCTGGTCAACAATCAAAGCCAAATGCAGTACGGCTCGACACCTCAAGCTTTTCTAAAGTCAGTGTCGAAGTAGCAAAGGAACACATGGAGCTGCTAAACACTGTGGTGAGCGCATACTGTGGATTAGTGGAAGGTCAGATTGGCAACATTAATCTGACTCAAGAAGACTATCAGCAGATAGATAAAGAGGAGATGGAGATGATGGATATTAAGTGGGCCTTTGCCAGTGCTGTTAGGCGAGCAAAGGATTTTATGGAAAGAACAGGCCGAACCAGCTTGGAAAGCAAGAAAGACACCAAGTATGGGTTTGATAAGCAAGCTGTTAAATGCTTCAATTGTGGTGAACATGGTCATTTCAAGCGTGAATGTACAAGACCAGCTCAGCATGGGAACCAGAATCCCTTCAGAGGTCAAGGAAACAGGGCCAATCAGAACCAAGCGAGGAACAATGATCGCACACTGGTGCCTGTCAACAACCAGAGTCAAGCAGGACCATCAAATGCCAACCAGGCACTTGTGGTTCAGGTAGATGAAGGTTGTGATTGGTCAATCCAGTTGGGAAACGATGCACCAGATGGAACCGCTTGTTTTGCTGAAGTGGTTAATGATCTTAAACATGCCAGTGGTGGAGAATCTTCCACCAATGGTGATGTATCTTCTGAGGATGAAGACTCTTCCGGTTATAGTGGAAGCTCGGATGAAGAATCCTCAACTTCAGGCAATGATCAGGTGGATGACACAACAAGTGCGTCAGTCGATGCTGCTGATTTTGATGAGCTTTTGGAGGAAGCTGCAGCAGGAATTCAAAGAAGATCTATTTTGGTGGATCAAGGTGCTTATTCTTCGTCTTCTCTCCATTCAGCCTTTATGGCGAATGTCGACAGTTCATCAAGTCAGGTATGTGTCGACGAACCCACTTCTGTTAGCTGTAATAACTGTGATAGTTTGCATGTTAGATGTGCTGAGTTGGAAGCAAACATGTCTGAGTTGCAAGGCAAACACGATGCTTTACAAGCTAGTTTGTTTGAATTGCAAGACAAACATGTTTCTGTGAATGATAGGTGGTGTGAATTGCAAAGCGAACACGAGGCTTTGCAAGAGAAATATGATGTGACATTTATTCATAATCAGAAATTGACAGTTGATATTTCAAAGTGCACTGAAGCCAATATGTTTTATGAAAACCATGAAAAGGATTATAAATCAATGATTGAAACATTGAAGAAAGATAAAACAGAGCTGACTAAAATGGTTTCCAGAAAACAAACTGACATTAATTTGTATATATCTCGTCTTGAGGTGATGCAAAAGGAAATTGCTTGTGTAAAAACCGAAAGTGAGGCGATCCGACTTAAGTTAGACAGTTATTTGAGTTCTAGCTATGTGTTGGATCACATCATTGATGTGCAGAAAGAGAAAAAGGATGTCACATGCATAGGTTATAAGCAATGTCCACCACCTGTCAGACACAATTATGATGCCATGCCCGATGAGGAATACAGGACTCACTTTGAACCATCTGTTCCTCTAGATGTTACTGAGTTTGCTGCAGGACTTGGATACAAGAAAGAAGTATCATCCGATTCAGATGTGTCAGCAGATACCTTTGTAACTGCTGAACCGAATCAGGATCCTCCGGTTGTGATTGAGGATACTGATTCTTCTGATGATGAGTCTGATGATACCGATTCAGCAAAGTCTGATGCGGTGATAAAAGATGAGGACATACCTCTTGAGAATCACATCCTGTGTGATCCTCCAGCAAAACCCGCTAAGACTATTGCAACTGAGTCCTCGTCTGAGAAAGAGTCGGAGAGTGTGGATTTACTGTACACTCTTGTTGGTGATGATAAAATCTATTCAGACAAAGATTTTCCTATTAAAAATGTTAATCAATCTTTAATCAGTAAAGTCTTTGAAAATTCTACAAGTAAGTTCTTGGGAAAGACAGGACCACATGTTACAGTCACACAGTGTCCTCCTATCCCAAAGGCTGAAGTTAGAAAACAGTTTGGGAACAAGAAATTACCAACAGTGCCAAAACAGCAAAACCATACCAAAACAAATGGTAAGGCACCGACTCAAACTCAAAAGAAGCCGAATCAGAAGAAGAAGAAGAATGTGAACTTTGTGAAGTCGAAGGGAACGGACAAAATTGAAAAGTTTGCAAATCAATCTAACTTAGATTTTGTCCAAAAAGCAACTGTGATGAAAAGGAATGAACCAAGTTGTTCAAAACCTAGTACCTCGGGATCACAAAGTTCATCATCGGCAAGACGACCACATGATACTTCGGGGTTTGTTGAACGAAGATCATGTTTTGAATGTGGAACAATCGGGCACATTGTTCGAAATTGCCCGTATCTTCATAAACAAAAAGGCATAGTTGATGATCCCCGTGACCACATTGACCGCAAGCGATCTGTTTCTGTAAAACAAGATCCCCGACTCATAAGAGAAAGGGAAAAGAAACAGAAACGCCAACAGGTCAAGAAAATTGAAAAAGCAATTAAAACCGATGTGGTTCACAAACCATCTGTCTCAGTTAAACCAGATAATTCAAAGTTTTCAAAAACTTCAAACAATCAAACTGGTATAACAAAACAGACTTGGAAACCAAAGACGGTTACTGAATCAGGGGGACCATCACAATTTCCGAATCATCAAAAGGTGGAAGTTATTGTTGTTGATAAAAATGGAAGACCCAAGACCACAATGGCTTGGGTCCCCATCTCCAACTAATCAATTGAGTTTATGTGCAGGGTGTTCCAGGAGGAACTATCAGTAGTCATTGGATTGTTGATAGTGGGGCATCCAGGCACATGACAGGCGACATGAAGCTTCTCTACGACGTCAAATCTATTAGAGGAGGTTATGTTGCTTTTGCTGGAGATAAGGGCGGATATATAACGGGTGAAGGAATGATTTCCAACGGGGTTGTTAGCTTTGACAAGATCAATTTTGTGCAACAACTTGATCACAATCTTCTTAGTGTTTCTCAAATTTGTGACAAGCAGTTCTCAGTACACTTTGATGCTAATGGATGTTATGTGCTGAAACCCGGCTTCAAAGTTCCAAAAGAATGGATTCTCTTGTCGGCTCCAAGGATAAATGATCTGTATGTCCTTGATATGAGCCAAGCTATCACAACGTCTGCACAAGCAACATGTTTCGTTTCCAAAGCCACAGAAAAAGACACAATCTCTTGGCACAGACGAATGGGTCACATTCACTTACGCAAAATGAATCATTTGGTGTCAAATGAATTGGTGAATGGTGTTCCTCTCAAAAATATCCATCTTCAAGACGTCTGTGTTTCGTGCCAAAAAGGAAAACAAACGAAGAAGCGACACCCTACAAAGAAAGTCAACACGGTGGCGGTTCCTCTTGAACGTTTGCACATGGATTTGTTCGGTCCTGTCAAGCACAAAAGCGTTAGGAATGATCAATATTGCCTCGTGATAACTGATGATTATTCAAGATTTTCGTGGGTGGCGTTCATGGCACACAAGAGTGAAACCTTCGGTATTATTAAAAACTTGATCATTCAGATTGAGAATCTTTACAACCTGAAGGTTAGGCGGATACGTAGCGACAATGGTACTGAATTCAAAAATCATGCCATGGCGGAGTTTTGCACTTCAAAAGGTATTCTTCACGAATTTAGTGCAGCTTATACTCCTCAACAGAATGGCGTCGCTGAACGTAAGAATCGCACATTGATCGAGACTGCTAGGACTATGTTGGCAGAGTCGCAGCTACCCATTCCATTCTGGACTGAAGCTGTGTCCTCTGCATGCTATACTTTGAACCGAGTCCTTACAGTCAAAAGGCACAACAAGACCTGCTTTGAGCTTATCAACAAACGGAAACCAGACTTGTCTTATCTTGAACCGTTTGGAGCTCCTTGCACAATTATCGATCCTCATGGAAAGTTTGGGGCAAGATCAATCGAGGGATACTTTCTTGGGTATTCCACCCCAAACTTAAGAGTCTGGAATCTAGAGACTAAAAGGGTCGAGGAATGGTCTGAAGTCAGAGTACAAAGGCACACTTTACCAGTTAGAAATCTTGGTCAGCCTTGGATGTTTGAGTACGATGACTTTTTCAATTCGATCAATGTTGAAGCCGTTGAAGAAAGTGCTGCGGCAAGGATGTTTTTCGAGAGCGACAATGCAACAGATTCACCGTTGGTTCGTCCCATTATAGTCAATCAAGAACCATCTTCAGTGAACAATAATGCTCTCGACAATGAGGATTTTCAAGATGCTACCGAATTGAACGAATCTTCAGAGGATGATGAATTTCTAGATGCAGATCAAGAAGCTCCAACAGCAGTTCACGGTATTTCAGAGGGTACTCCTCCAGTGGATGTCCCTAGAACAGCTGAAACTTCTGCATCATCCTCTTCGTCAATTCCGGGCCTTGAATTGATTGTTGATCTGAATCTCAACAATCTGGGTACAAATATTCCAGTTCAAGATAATCCAGAAACAAGGATTCATAATACCCATCCTCAACAAAACATCATCGGGAATGTACAAAGTGGCGTTCAAACAAGAAACATGTTGCGGAACAACAACAATGCAGGCTTGTATGCAACTATCCGAGAATCTGGTCAACAAAATGATTGGTCTTTCGCGTATTATGTCTCACAGGAAGAACCAAGAACTTGGAAAGATGCATTGAAAGATAGCTCATGGGTTGAAGCGATGCAGGAAGAACTGCAACAATTCCAGAAGCTTGGTGTCTGGAAACTCGTAGAGAAACCTGCTGGATACAAGAAGATTGGTACCCGTTGGGTGTTTAAGTGCAAGAAGGATGACCGTGGGATCGTTATCCGGAACAAAGCAAGGCTAGTCGTTCAAGGTTTTCGTCAGATTGAAGGGATCGACTACAACGAAGTGTATGCACCGGTTGCACATCTAGAAGCAATTCGGATCTTTCTGGCCTATGCCTCATTCAAAGGTTTCAAGGTATACCAGATGGACGTGAAGAGTGCTTTCTTACATGGTGTGGTGGAAGAAGAGGTGTACGTCGAACAGCCTCCAGGTTTTGAAGATCCTATCCATCCCGATCGGGTTTGGTTGCTCAACAAAGCTCTCTATGGTCTTCATCAAGCACCGCGAGCTTGGTACGCAACCTTATCTAATTATCTGCTGGAGAACGGTTTTCGCATAGGTCTTATCGACTGCACTCTTTTCATCAAAGAACAAGATGGAGATCTTCTACTGGTACAGGTATACGTTGATGATATTATATTTGGTTCTACTAACGATGTTTTGTGTAGGGATTTCGAGCGTGTAATGCAGGATAAATTCGAGATGAGTGCTATGGGGGAAATGACTTTCTTTTTGGGCCTACAAGTACAACAAACAGAGTCTGGGATATTCATCCATCAGACTAAATATGTTGGTGACATCTTGAGCCGTTTCCAGATGTCTGATGCAACGCCCATCGGTACCCCATTGCCACAAAATCACGGAATTACTCCAGACTTGAAGGGTCAAGATGTTAGCCCCTCATACTACCGCGCGATGATTGGATCTCTTATGTACCTCACAGCATCAAGACCAGATATAATGTACCCAACGTGCCTGCTTGCCAGATATCAAGTGAACCCGAAGGCCTCACATCTTGCAGCTGTAAAAAGGATTTTTCGTTATTTGAAGGGTTGCCCTGACACCGGTCTGTGGTACCCTAGGGATAGTAACTTTGACTTGATCGCATTCAGTGATTCTGATTTTGGCGGATGCAAAATCAACGGCAAATCCACAACGGCTGGATGTCAGTTTTTGGGAAATCGCCTAGTCACATGGCAGTGCAAGAAGCAGACGTGCGTCGCTACATCAACATGCGAAGCTGAATACATTGCTGCCTCAAGTTGTTGCTCCCAAGTCCTGTGGATACAACAGCAAATGCGTGACTACGGTTTTGAATTCCTAACTACTCCTATTTATGTTGATAATTCTGCTGCATTACAGATCACTAAAAATCCTGTGCAGCATTCAAAGACTAAGCACATCGAAATCAAATATCACTTCATACGTGATTGCTTTGAGAAAAGGCTAATCGATGTTGCTTACGTCCACACCGATGACCAACGTGCCGACCTTTTTACCAAAGCTTTTGACAAATCAAGATTTGACTACTTATTATTGGTAAACGGCATTAAGGTCAAGCAAGAGTAAATCCAACATCGGAAAATCATTTTTGTAAATACCTTTGTGTTTTAAATTTGTCTTAGTTTATTGATTTTAGGGGGAGTAAATCCAAAATTTGAAAATCCAAAAACATTGAAAAATTTCAAAAACACAAAAACAATAGAAAATAAAAAATGAGTTTCCTGGCGAGCAAAAGAGAAAATGATAGTACATCAGTGGTCTGTCTAAACCTCTTTAAACCTAAACTGAACAGCGATAAGCAGCTCTATATAAGATGTATCGGTAGGCTCACAATCATTTTAAAGTGTGCAGGGTGATATAAACTTAAATCGACTGAAGACTGGGTGGGAACCATTCATTGGCATATGGTCTTAGTACCGAAATTTCGTTTGAGAGATTGCCGAGGTTCTGAGATATTCGGTCTTTATGCTGCTTATCATCTGAGTATCATGGTTGTATCTTTTACCGAAAAATAACGGGGACGCAAGTCTAGATCTTCCATGATACTATACATACGTGTACATATTGCATACGACCTCAATAATTGATCAACAATCACATGTCCAAACAAATAAGTGATAATATATCACAAATTCTTTCCGGGTGTCAAGTTCGTCTCTCTGCTGTACGAAAGTACTGACCTGTTCACGGACTTGCTCCTGTGCCCTCATGCATCGAAAACCAAGTTCCTCATCAATAAGTGATTATATCACATGGGGCTTGTTTTCAAACAAAATAAGTGAGAATCTCACATCATATACGGTCAAACAGATGATAATCGGTATACTCACCGGTAAGATGAACCCTCGTGCATACCTTGATACGGGAATGTGTCGTGACGTGGATGAACACCGGTCGGTAAGTATAAATCATACCTTAACGTATCCCCTCGCCATGATTACATCTGATAAGTTGAGCTTAAGTGGACAACAATACCGATAATTGTTATAGGATGCTTATCTTAATGTTAACTAAATGAACAACAAGAGCGTTTTGGCATGACCGTAAACTGATATGATTCTCTTACCCTCGAAACTCACAAAAAGAATGTCTGTAAATATTTATTTACTGCTTTCAGTCTTTACATTTGAAATATTCAAAAATACCAAAAAGATTTTATGTGTGTTTTAATATAAACCTTATAAAAGCCAAAAATATTTTATTTCTATTCTATTTTCGATCGTACGATGTTGGAGCTCGAGTCTTCGTTACCTGAAACCTGAACGAAAACCGAAAACGACTAAATCTTCATAAACGGTCGAAATTTGCAAGCGTTGAAAGTTAAAATTGAAATTGATAAACTTTGTTAAACTTTCAAACTGTCGGACGGTGTTTGATTAAACAATGGTCACATGTGTGTCGTTTGCTTATGATATTCCAGGCGGTTGTTCTCATTACGCGTTTAGATTTCTTGCATGTGCAGATTCTAAAGGCTAGGAGAACATGGTCGATGACAAGCTTCGGAATGAAGACACGACGTGAAGGCACTCAAATGATGAAGATGATCGAGTTTCCGCTGACCATCATCAACACCACAAGGATCTCACTTCATAAAGATAAAGACTTTCACGAGCATAACTCAAGGGGGAGCTTATGTTAAGGGGGAGTTTGTCAACACACTTCCTACGTGATACGGGGAGTTTGTTGATACACTTTCTGCTTTCAAGACGTGAAGACTTTAAAGATCCTCCGACATTGAAGACGGAAAGAGACGTCAAAGGCTTGAAGACACGAGAACTTACAAGAATGAAGATCGAGACAAAGCTACAGCCAGACAAAGCTACAGCCAAGGGGGAGTTTGTTGGTGCACTTATGTCTGCACTTTGTCTGTATTCGGTCACGATGTAAAACGATGTCATGTTAGTCTTGTAGGTTTGACCAAGTCAACCATCCTCCTGGTTTGACTTGGCCAAACAGTCCACATTATGTTTATAAGATGTTAGGTCGAAGGATGTGCCATCGAAGGATTGCCTATATCCTTCGATGACCTGCTCGAAAGATAGCATTCGATAGATGGACCACGAAAGATCCCATCTTTCGTGGTACATGTTGATCGTTCGAGCTGTTTCTGGTCGAAAGATGATCTTTCGACCAGACTGTTTGATCCTTCGACCAGACATGCTGTTTTGGGTATAAATACCCGTGTGTTGTGTTCACTTCGGCAGATCATAGTTAGACACTTAGACAGATCAGGAACACACACACACACTAGAGAGAGTTTGCAGAACTGATTTGTAAACCTTGTGCTTGTAACGGACCTTTCATACGCATTAATACAAGTGGTGTTAATCCTTGAGTCTTGTGTGTTGTTTATTTGCGTGTTCTATCTCGGTTTGCTATCTCGGTTGGATTCCGCACAACCGGGTTGGTTTGTACACAAGGATTAGGCGACTAGATCCTCCCCTAGCCGGACCTACAACAAGTTCATGGATGGTGCAAGATATCAACTGTATGAGCTTATTAACGTATATAAGTTTATCACGCTTTTAAAAGCATATTTTGGGTTTCAACTAACATGAAGTGTTCTTGGATTGTAATTGAAACTTCAACTTTTGTTTTTAACGGTTTGTAAATTCTTTGAAGACTTTCAATACATGATTGATATATATGTTAAATCTGAGACTGATATATGCAAATGATAAATAATAAGATCGTCCAAAATCCATCATCCATTGCTTTTGCCAAAACACATCAACCAACATCCAAATGTACAAAATCATATGAACTGAAGTATCATCAAAAACCATCAAAAACCAAAAGAGTATAATCCAAAAACTATCAAAACGTGCAAACCCAAATGCTTTACTTTTTTTCATGCCAAAAACATACGTCACAGTGCACCGGTTGCAAAACGTATTATCTGGGAAATCCCCCGCAGCTTTTTTGTTGACATAAAAGGGGTATTCCCACAAGGGGAGCCTAACCTTTTTAATCACTACCAGCCCGTGTTCTCTGGCAATTTTTTCAATATTCCAAAGGTTATAAGGCCAGTTGGTTTTGACTGAGACATGAATTTCTCCAGTCACTGGATGAATCATGGGGCAACTGCTAGAGAAGAAGCCATCCAGCAGCAGTTGATTGTCCCTAAAAATTATGAAATGAAATAAAAAAAAGATCAGTAATTAAGGCTCAAGGGTAAAGTTTAATATAACATATAAAAACCAAAGAACAATGACAAATGAATTTAGTTGGTAAATAAATTTAAAATGCAATTAATAAGACAGATGAATCCAAATCATAATTTGTAGTTTGACCAGTTGCATAGCCTTTACTTCTGTGAAAGAATGATCTGAACTTGAATGACTTTATATCCAGTGAATCAAGTATCATACTTTAATTTCTTCAAAACACATTCAAGTCTTGTTTTTATGTCATCGCCTTTTTTTTTTTGTTTCGCCTATACTATAATGGATTCTTTTTTTTGTTTCGCCTATACTATAATGGATTCTCCTTTCTGGTTGTCACTGTAGGCAAAAACCTAACCCATTTAATTATGCATTTCCTTGTCTCATTTCTGTATCTATCTGATAGAGAGTAACAGAAGAAAGCGGAAGACTGATCTCCTTAACCAACAACAACTAATATAAAACTGTTGGTGCACTTATGTCTGCACTTTGTCTGTATTCGGTCACAATGTAAAACGATGTCTTGTTAGTCTTGTAAGTTTGACCAAGTCAACCATCCTCCTGGTTTGACTTGGCCAAACAGTCAACATTATGTTTGTAAGATGGCTGGGTCGAAGGATGCACCATCGAAGGATTGCATGGATCCTTCGATGATGAGCTCGAAAGATGGACCTTCGATAGATGGACCACGAAAGATCCCATCTTTCGTGATTCATATGGATCGTTCGAGCTGTTCCTGGTCGAAAGATGATCTTTCGACCGGTCTGCATGATCCTTCGACCAGACCTGCAGTGTTCGGGTATAAATACCCGTGTGTTGTGTTCATTTCGTAAGATGACAGAGAGACACTCAGACAGATAAGGAACACACACACACACTAGAGAGAGTTTGCAAGACTGATTTGTAAACATTGAGCTGTAACTGGACGTTTCATACGTTTAATACAAGTGGTGTTAATCGTTGAACTTTGCGTGTCGTGTTATTGTGTGTTCTATCTCGGTTTGCTATTTCGGTTGGATTCCGCACAACCGGAGTGGTTCGTATACAAGGATTAGGCGACTAGATCCTCCCCTAGCCGGACCTACAAGTGGTATCAGAGCCTTGGCTCTTCTCCCTGTTAAAACCGAGCGTTTTCGGGTTGTTTTTCGGGTTTTAAAAGCTTGTACTTTCTGGAAATTTTCTGTTTAAAACTTCGAAAATCTGCATGGTTTGCTAAAAGAATCTGATAAAACCTGTTGTTTTTGCTAAAAGTGTTGCTGGAGATCTTGTTTTAGTGCATGTTAGTATGATAGAATTTTTTTTGGGGTTGAAGATATAAGCATAGTCATTTCCAGAAACCTCATATCTTCAAACGGTTCATGAAGTTCTTCAAACTGTTCTTGTCTGCTTGTGTATTTGATCTGCATAGTGTTGATATCAAAGTGTTAATGCATTGAAAATTGTTATTGGATTATAATAGTACAAATCATATCATGGTTGGTGAATTGATCATACTCTGAGCCGAAAGTGGGAGTATTGTGTCAGGTGGTTACAAAGTCAATGTGTCAGATCACACAAGGTGTTTAGGTCATCTTTCGATCAGGGAAGCTTCGATAGATAACTATCTCTCAAACAATCCTTCTAAGTTGTGAATCTTGTCCTTCGATCCAGGAAATCTATGCGAAGGATATATATTCGAAAGATAAGGTTATACATTCGAAAGATAAGGATCTTTCAAATTTGTGAATCTTTCGAAATATTGATCCTTCGAAAATATTGATCTTTCGAAATATTGATCCTTCGAAAATATTGATCTTTCGAAATTTTGATCCTTCGAAAATCTCTTCTGTTTGGGCTCCAGCTTCATCGATATTCAACATAACAGATTTGATTTAGACAGTTAGTCGCACAAGACTTGTTTTGTCACATAAGAAATTGGACTCGCACAAGACTTGATTACTCGCACAAAATTTGGGCTTCAGTTTTGGGCTTCTGATTACTTTGGATTTCTGTTTGGGCTTCAGTCGAACAAGACAATCAGTCGCACAACATAAGTGGGGATCGCACATGAGCTGTTTAGTCGCACAAGACTTGTTTCGTCGGATCTTTGTTTCGCGGGATTTTGTTTTATCAAGATATTAAAAAAAAAAAAAAAAATTTGTATAAGTGATTTAACTGTTTGCTCAAGTTTGTGATTTTCAGGTTTTATTATTTTTGATCAAAAATGAATCCAAGATGGAATACTCCGGTAAATACAGACATGTATTTTGGTACTCCGTCTCCCGCACCGAAACAATCTATCAGAGCAACTGATATGTTCGGAAATCCATTACCTGTTCGATCTACCGGACCAACAGATCTGTACGGAAATCCGTTTCATAGCTTGTATGGCACTCCTCCTCCAACAACAGACATGTATGGAAATCCGCTTAATCCAGTCCCTCAACCAGTGCCTCAACAGCAAACCCAAAGGCCTCCTGTGACAACAGATCTACATGGCAATCCTATCCAAGTTCCTGTTAAGCCAGCTCAGCATGGGAACCAGAACCCTTTCAGAAATCAAGGAGACCAGCAGAATCAGAACAGGAACAATGAGCGTACGTTGATACCTGTCAACAACCAAAGCCAAGCAGGACCATCAAATGCTAACCAGGCACTTGTGGTTCAAGTAAATGATTGCGGTGATTGGTCAATCCAGCTGAGTAGTGATGCTCCAGATGGAACAGCTTGTTTTGCTGAGATTGTTAAGGATTTAAATCACGCCAGTGGTGGAGAATCTTCCGCCAATGGTGGTGACTCTTCTGAGGATGAAGACTCTTCTGGTTATAGTAGAAGTTCAGATGAAGAATCCTCGAGTTCAGGCGATGATCATTTGGATAACACTTCAAGTGCGTCAGTTGATGCAAATGTTGATGAGCTTTTGGAGGAAGCTGCAGCAGAAAATCATAGGAGATCTATATTGGTAGATCAAGCTGCTTATTCTTCTTCCTCTCTCCATTCAGCCATTATGGCTAATGTCGACAGTTCATCAAGTCAGGTATGTGTCGATGAACCCACTGCTGTTGTTTGTGATAGTTGTGATAGATTGAGTGGAAAATGTGCTGATCTAGATGCAAACATGTCTGAGTTGCAAGGCAAACATGATGCTTTACAAGCTAGTTTGTTTGATTTGCAAGACAAACATGTTTCATTGAATGATAAGTGGTGTGAGTTGCAGAGCAAACACGAGGCTTTGCAAGAGAAATATGATGTGACATTCATCCACAATCAGAAATTAACCGTGGATCTTTCTAAGTGCACAGAGGCCAACATGTTTTATGAAAACCATGAAAAGGAATTTAAAACGGTGATTGAAACTTTAAGGAAAGATAAAACTGAGTTAACAAAAATGGTTTCAAGAAAACAAACTGACATCAATTTGTATATAACTCGTCTTGAGATAATGCAAAAAGAGATGGCTTGTGTTAAAACTGAAAGTGAGGCGATCCGACTTAAGTTAGACAGCTATTTAAGCTCTAGCTATGTGTTAGATCACATCATTGATGTTCAGAAAGAGAAAAAGGATGTCACATGCATTGGATATAAGCAATGTCCACCACCGGTTAGACACAACTATGATGCTTTGCCTGATGAGGAGTATAGGACTCACTTTGAGCCATCTGTTCCTTTGGACGTTGAGGAATTTGCAGCAGGGCTCGGATACAAGAAAGAAGTATCGTCAGATTCAGATGTGTCAGCAGATACATTTGTAACTGCTGAACAGAATCAGGATCCTCCAGTGGTGGTTGAGGATGTTGATTCTTCTGATGATGAGTCTGATGATACTGATTCGGAAAAGTCTGATGCAGTAATCAAAGAAGAGGACATACCTCTTGAGAATCATATCCTATGTGATCCTCCCACAAAACCTGCTAAGACTGTTCCAACCGAGTCCACATCTGCAAAAGAGTCGGAGAGTGTGGATTTGCTGTACACTCTTGTTGGTGATGATAAAATCTATTCAGACAAAGATTTTCCTATTAAGAATGTAAATCAATCTTTAATCAGTAAAATCTTTGAAAATTCTACAAGTAAGTTTTTGGGAAAGACAGGACCACATGTTACAGTCACACAGTGTCCTCCTATCCCAAAGGCTGAAGTTAGAAAACAATTTGGAAATAAGAAATTACCAACAGTGCAAACCCAGCAAAATCATACCAAATTGAAAGGTAAGACACCGACTCAGAGTCAAAAGAAGCCGAATCAGAAGAAGAAGAAGAATGTGAACTTTGTGAAATCGAAGGGAACGGACAAAATTGAAAAGTTTGCAAATCAATCTAACTTAGATTTTGTCCAGAAAGTAACAGTGATGAAAAGGAATGAACCAAATAGTTCAAAACCTAGTACCTCGAGATCACAAAGTTCATCATCATCGGCAAGACGATCACATGATACTTCGGGGTTTGTTGAACGGAGATCATGTTTTGAATGTGGGACAATTGGTCATATAATTCGAAATTGTCCGTATCTTCATAAATTAAAAGCCAAAGAAGATGATCCCCGTGAACGAAATTACCGAAAGAGATTTGTTTCACCAAAACAGGACCCTCGTCTTGTTAAACAACAAGAAGTGAAACAGAGAAAGAAACAACGGAAAAATGTTGAAAAGGTTTTAAAACCGGACGTTGTCCAAACAAAATCTGTTGAATCAAATGTTAAACTTGAAAACCAAAAACAGATTTGGAAACCAAAATTGGAAATTGTTTCAGGGGGAGCCACATCAATTCCGAATCATCGGGAAATGGATGTCACAATTCTCGATGATGACGGACGACCCAAGTCTGTGAAAGCTTGGGTCCCCATCTCCAACTAATCTCTGAATGAGAGTGCAGGATGTTCCAGGAGGAACTATTGATAGTCTTAGGATTGTTGATAGTGGAGCGTCCATGCACAAGTTTGGCGACATTAGGCTCCGAAACATTGTTGTAACCAAGGAGAATATTGTTGCCATTGATGGAGAGAAAGGAAAAAGATAAGAAGACAAACATTCCGATGAAGGAATGATGGTGAAAGTATGTGGTTGAATGAAGTTGAAAAATCGACAAGATGAAATATGTTCCAAAGTTTGGTTGTTATGGTTTTTGATCGGGTCAACATGAAAGATTCCAATGAAAAGTACGCGCCTGTAACACGTCTGAAGCTTTTCGAAGATTCAAGGATTTTTCTTCCACAAGAAGTTCAAAGTCCACAAGATGAACGTGTAGGGTACTTTTCTCTACGGTGTGATTGAAGAGAATGTGTTTGTTGATCAAACCAACCGGGTGTGCGGATGCCTTGGCGTGGATTGAACAACTGCACACTACTTCTCAAGAGAAAGATAAAGACCTTCGCTGGTGCAATGTGGAAGACCAGCCGGACCCAGAGGTTTCTGATCTTGTTGCTGTGAAGAGATCTCTCAGTAGCTACAAAATCGACTTTGAAATCCACACCGGGTGGATATCCAGTTTGGGAGAACACTCAAATTCCTTGCAATGCACGAAGCAGTTGCAGGATACGGTTTTTAAATTTCTAATCTCTCCTATACTTGTCGATGTTTAAGCTGCTTTATGAATTATTATCATCTCGTACAGCACTCTTTGACCTGACACATTGATCTCGAATATCACTTCACACGTGATTGTTTCAATATGAAACTCATCGATGTTGTCATGGTCCGCACCGATGACCAACGTGCCGACCTTTTTACCAAAGCTTTTGACAAATCAAGATTTGATTATTTATTATTGGTAAACGGCGTTAAGGTCAAGCAAGAGTAAAACCAACATCGGAAAATCATTTTTGTAAATACCTTTGTGTTTTACATTTATCTTAGTTTATGGATTTTACGGGGAGTAAATCCAAAATTTGAAAATCCAAAAACATTGAAAAATTTCAAAAACACAAAAACAATAGAAAATCAAAAATGAGTTTCCTGGCGAGCAAAAGAGAAAATGATAGTACATCAGTGGTCTGTCCAAACCTCTTTAAACCCAAAATGAAAAACGATAAGCAGCTCTATATAAGATGTATCGGTAGGCTCACAATCATTTTAAAGTGTGCAGGGTGATATAAACTTAAATCGACTGAAGATTGGGTGGGAACCATTCATTGGCATATGGTCTTAGTACCGAAATTTCGTTTGAGAGATTGCCGAGGTTCTGAGATATTCGGTCTTTATGCTGCTTATCATCTGGGTATCATGGTTGTATCTTTTACCGAAAAATAACGGGGACGCAAGTCTAGATCTTCCATGATACTATACATACGTGTACATATTGCATACGACCTCAATAAGTGATCAACAATCACATGTCCAATCAAATAAGTGATAAAATATCACATTTATCCGGGAGTCAAGTTCGTCTCTCTGCTGTACGAAAGTACTGACCTGTTCACGGACTTGCTCCTGTGCCCTCATGCATCGAAAACCAAGTTCCTCATCAATAAGTGATTATATCACATAGGGCTTGTTTTCAAACAAAATAAGTGAGAATCTCACATCATATACGGTCAAACAGATGATAATCGGTATACTCACCGGTAAGATGAACCCTCGTGCATACCTTGATACGGGAATGTGTCGTGATGTGGATGAACATCGGTCGGTAAGTATAAATCATACCTTAACGTATCCCCTCGCCATGATTACATCTGATAAGTTGAGCTTATGTGGACAACAATACCGATAATCGTTATAGGATGCTTATCTTAATGTTAACTAATTGAACAACAAGAGCGTTTTGGCATGACCGTACACTGATATGATTCTCTTACCCTCGAAACTCGCAAAAAGAATGTCTGTATATATTTATTTACTGCTTTCAGTCTTTACATTTGAAATATTCAAAAATACCAAAAAGATTTTAAGTGTGTTTTAATATAAACTTTATAAAAGCCAAAAAGATTTTATTTCTATTTTATTTTCGATCGTACGATGTTGGAGCTCGAGTCTTCGTTACCTGAAACCTGAACGAAAACCGAAAACGACTAAATCTTCATAAACGGTCGAAATTTGCAAGTGTTGAAAGTTAAAATTGAAATTGACAAATTTTTTTTTAAACTTTCAAACTGTCGGACGGTGTTTGTTTAAACAATGGTCACATGTGTGTCGTTTGCTTATGATATTCCAGGCGGTTGTTCTCATTACGCGTTTAGATTTCTTGCATGTGCAGATTCTAAAGGCTAGGAGAACATGGTCGATGACAAGCTTCGGAATGAAGACACGACGTGAAGGCACTCAAATGATGAAGATGATCGAGTTGCCGCTGACCATCATCAACACCACAAGGATCTCACTTCATAAAGATAAAGACTTTCACGAGCATAACTCAAGGGGGAGCTTATGTTAAGGGGGAGTTTGTCAACACACTTCCTACGTGATACGGGGAGTTTGTTGATACACTTTCTGCTTTCAAGACGTGAAGACTTTAAAGATCCTCCGACATTGAAGACTTGAATAGAAGTCAAAGACTTGAAGACACGAGAACTTACAAGATCGAAGATCGAGATAAAGCAACAGCTGATTATTGATAAGCCAGACAAAGCTACAGCCAAGGGGGAGTTTGTTGGTGCACTTATGTCTGCACTTTGTCTGTATTCGGTCACAATGTAAAACGATGTCTTGTTAGTCTTGTAAGTTTGACCAAGTCAACCATCCTCCTGGTTTGACTTGGCCAAACAGTCAACATTATGTTTGTAAGATGGCTGGGTCGAAGGATGCACCATCGAAGGATTGCATGGATCCTTCGATGATGAGCTCGAAAGATGGACCTTCGATAGATGGACCACGAAAGATCCCATCTTTCGTGATTCATATGGATCGTTCGAGCTGTTCCTGGTCGAAAGATGATCTTTCGACCGGTCTACATGATCCTTCGACCAGACCTGCAGTGTTCGGGTATAAATACCCGTGTGTTGTGTTCATTTCGTAAGATGACAGAGAGACACTCAGACAGATAAGGAACACACACACACACTAGAGAGAGTTTGCAAGACTGATTTGTAAACATTGAGCTGTAACTGGACGTTTCATACGTTTAATACAAGTGGTGTTAATCGTTGAACTTTGCGTGTCGTGTTATTGTGTGTTCTATCTCGGTTTGCTATTTCGGTTGGATTCCGCACAACCGGAGTGGTTCGTATACAAGGATTAGGCGACTAGATCCTCCCCTAGCCGGACCTACAAAAACCAACCTAACAGCTCTCAACAACCATCAACTAACCCCCCCCCCCCCCCCCCAAAAAAAAAAAAAAAAAACAATCAAGTCCCTGTACTTTGATACTTTTACACTTAGCCCCCAGACCTAGTGATATGATGTAAGAAGTTTGGGGGCATAATTGTAAAAGTATCAAAGATGGATACTTTTACAATTAGCCCCCCAGGCTATCACGTCTTCCTCAATTTTTCTTCCTTGAGACTGCATTGTCTCTTTCTCTACCGACCGAGGATCTGCTTCAATCAAGAACCGATGCGGGTAATGTAATCTAATCGGTTCACTTATGAAGCTAATCCATCTAAAACCAATATCATAATCGGTTCATTACCTTCTTCGAGGCTACCATGCTTCCTCATATCTCTTGCCCAACATCGCTTTCAGGCAGAATAGGATGCTTCCTTAGTCTGCTCTCTTCAGACCTGTGCCACCCTGTGCCTTACAAAACCAAAACCATGGGTTTCTCCACTCAACAGCCCTTCTGTTTCTCACGTTCCATCTCATGCAAACTCACCCAACTTGCATACAAATACATCCGACCCTACTCTTTAATTTCCCCAGCCACTCGAGTCCTCCTTTACAAACCTACACTAGACGCCCTAAGTCTATAGCTAGCCTCATCTTCACATCCTACTCAAACTTGTACACCACAAACTCGACCCAATCACAATGTATTATTTATACACCACCTCTTACTTCTACCAAACAAGCTCTAAAACATCCTCTTTGGTCGGTTTTAAGCATAAATCGCAAACTAAGTCTAATATTACATGAAATATTATTAAAAAACTAACCGTATAACATTGGGATCTGAGTCTGCTCCATGGGTTCCACAATGTGGGCCACATTGAGACTTTTGTGTCCAAAGGCGGCCACTTCATTGATACTTCCATTGGAGGCCACATTGAGACTTTTGTGGCAGCCGGAGAGCAGAAAAGGAATGCTGGGCCTCTTTCGAGCGACATCATCATAGGATCCATGGGTACAGATTTGTTTAGAAAAATCACACAAGAAACACCTGCAATGAATGATCACAAACACACACACATTTAATGATCTAGAACATACTTAATGATAAACAATCAAACCCACATTTAATGATCTTAGCAAAAGCCCTACGTTGAATTAAACCCACATTTAATGATCTTAGCAAAAGCCCTACGTACGTTGAATCTAAGATAAACAATCAAACCTTCAAATTGGGAAACTCAAACAAGCAGTACACCTTCAAATTTTCTTAACCAAAAGCAAGTTTTCTAGAGAGAGAAACATTTCTAGAGAGAGAGTGTGGATATGATTGTGAAAATGGAACAAAACAGATGAATAAAAACCCTACCCTACGTTGAATCTAAGATAAACAAACCTTCAAATAGAAACACAAAAAAGCAGTGAAATCGCACCTTCAAATCTTCTTAACCAAAAGCAAGCTTTCTAGAGAGAGAAAACATTTCTAGAGAGAGAATGTGGATATGACTGTGAAAATGGAAGTTTTCTTGATAAATCAAACCTTCGAAACTCAAACAAACAGTGAAATGATTACACCTTCAAATTTTCTTAACCAAAAGCAAGTTTTCGAGAGAGAGAAACATTTCTAGAGAGAGAATGTGGATATGATTATGAAAATGAAAGAAAACTACGTTGAATCTAAGCAGAATATAAGTAACAAGCAGTAAGTAAAATGATGCACCTTCAAATCTTCTTAGCCAAAAGCATGTTTTAGAGAGAGAAACTTTTCTAGAGAGAGGATGTCATGATTATGAAAATGGAAGAAAAGGGGGAAACAAATGCTTCAATCCAGGGGACTAAAACCTAATACACGCGCTCAGTACAAAATGGAGGTGGGCAAAATATGAATGTAACAGGAGCACAGAACAATATGATTGGATGAGGGGATCATGTTACGTTTTTGTGCTACCACCATGATCAAGATTCGTAACCGTCAAGAATTGGTTAATATTTCGAAACTAGCCAAAGGAAACGTCTTGTAGAGGCGTTACCACATTGCTGAAACGTCTTGAAAATGGACCAATCACTGGCTGTCACGTGTCCGACAACGCTGAAACGTCTCAGAAGTCTTAGCTGAGACGTCTTAACATGGCTTGAGACGTTTCCACACGGCTTCATATGGCTTGAGACGTTTTCACATGGCTTAAGACTTTTCCACATGGCTTGAGACTTTTCCAAATGGTTTGAGACCTTTCCACATGGCTTGAGCCATTTCTACATGGCTTGAGCCCTAAAATGACATTTAACTCTTTATAAAATTAACCTTAAATTATGTTAAATATATATAAATTAAATAAAATAGTTGGTTGTTAGGATTTTTCATATTTTTAAAAGTTTTTTACTTTTCTTAAGTTTTAAAGTCTTTTAGAGTTCTTATACACACATACATACACACCATTTTGTAATACATATGAGAATTTCAAAAGAATAATTTTTAATAATCTTAAAATTTTTAGTAATTAAAAGTTTTGTAACATAATACGATTACTTAAAACATATTTTCAATTTTTAAACTAATATTTCTCACGATTTTTAAACTCTTATATCTTTTTTCTATGTTTACGTTTTTTTTCTCTTCAAAATTACACCATAAAATATGTTTAAAAATCGTGAGAAAGATTAGTTTAAAAATTGAAAATATGTTTTAAGTAATCGTATTATGTTACAAAACTTTTAATTACTAAAAATTTTAAGATTATGAAAAATTATTCTTTTGAAATTCTCATATGTATTACAACATGATGTGTATGTATGTGTGGATAAGAACTCTAAAAGACTTTAAAACTTAAGAAAAGTAAGAAAAACTTTAAAAATATGAAAAATCCTAACAACCAACTATTTTATTTAATTTTATATATATATATATTTAACTTAATTTAAGGTTAATTTTATAAAGAGTTAAATGTCATTTTAGGGCTCAAGCCATATAGAAATTGCTCAAGCCATGTGGAAAAGTCTCAAGCCATGGGGAAAAGTCTTAAGCCATGTGGAAACGTCTCAAGCCATATGAAGCCGTGTGGAAACGTCTCAAGCCATGTTAAGACTTCTCAGCTAAGACTTCTGAGACGTTTAAGCGTTGTAGGACATGTGGCAGCCAGCGATTGGTCCATTTTCAAGATGTTTCACCAATGTTGTAACGTCTCTACAAGACGTTTTCTTTGGCTAGTTTTGAAATGTTGACCAATTCTTGGCTAGTTTCGAGATTTCCCCAAAATAAAAACATTTCCATATATTTACAATAAGATATTTACCTCTCTTATCACTAAAATAAACAAAAAAGTGAAATTATATATTTATATGCACATATAATTAAATATATCTTAAAATGTGTAGCACATGACTTATATGCACATATAATTAAAAATATCTTAAAATGTATTACACATCACTTATTTTTTGTAAACCAAATACGGATGCGGAGTCAGACTTATAGTACAAGTAATCTAGGCTTGTGCCTAGGCCTCCAAAAAAATAGGGTCCCGACTAGAGGAGGCAATTCTTAACACGAACCGCCAACCCAACATGAAAAAAACAGGTTTGGGTCAATTAACACGACCCGTTATAAAGAACGGGTCTAGTTCGGGTTGACCCGTATTAAAAACAGGTTGGGTTTGGGTTGACCCATTAACCCGTTTAACTAATTAGAAAAAAATTATTTTATATTTTTGTTTTTGTCTTTTCCGTTTATTTTTTACATGGTTAGTTATAATAGTGTTAGTTTTGACACATTATATTATATATATAGGTCAGGATTTAGAGAAAACGGTGAAAAGTGTGAGAACGGTGAGAACGATTATGGATTGTCCGATCAAAACAATCCATAGACTAGATTGCGCGGTGGCGTTTTCGTAAATAACATCAATATTATTAGGTGGGACGCGCTTCATTAAGGGTAAAAGGTTCTTTCACCACTCATATCCAAAACGCCAAAATATGATAAAACGCCAAACAAAAAATAAAACGCCATTAAAAACAAAACGCCAAAAATTTAAAATAAAACGCGTTGAATATTACAGGAAGATGAAACAACACAAAATAACTGAATTTCAGTTAATAACATTTATTAGAAGAAATTTCCTCCTAAATTACGCCCCAAAAACATTATTATATAAACAAACGTAAAAACATAGCTTACATAATCACTTCAATTTATCCATTTCCTGCAAAAAAAACATCCTTAACCAAAACGCCAACTTAAACAAAACGCAAAAAATGGCAACAATGGTTTCGTGGAGATACACTCTGGGGATCAGGCGATACGTCCTCCATTTTGACAACAGAAGGGGGTGTATGTTAAGACGGTCAAGGCAATTCTTAAAATGGAAGAAGAGATACAGAGGCAAATCATTGGCATCGCTCTAGACAACCATTGCCATGAAACGCATATGCTTATGAAAGCATTAACCAGCAAATTTGGACCAATCAAACGAGATATGAAGCCAGACCCTGTTATGACATCATGGCGTTTTGATGATGAAACAGACATGGTGACGGTACATACGACAGCGAAGAGGAGGAAGTCTACTGGCTAGAGAACATCATGACAAAGCAGCGACTGGGTTTCATGGAAGAATTGCATAACGCCAAATGTACCAACACAGAAATAGACTCAAAATTGGAGTTAATGCAAGACATGTTCAGGTGGAGGCTTCAAAATCTTCAGGAACAAGAAGCTGATGAAGGTGAATGTGATGACATGGATGAAGATCAAGAAGAAGATTCCGAGGAGGAAGAAGATGACACAAGTGATGGATACTATTCAGATAAAGTATCTTCTGACGAAGGATTTTAATTTTTTTTTCTTTTTTTTTCTTCTATGTAATCTTCTTTTTTTTAAGATAATAATTAAATGATATATTTATATCTTTATTAGCAAAACACCAAAATAATACTAAAAAATGGTTAACCCTAACAAAACGCCAAAAATAAGAAAAAATATTTTTCCTGCTTAATACTTTATTTAATCCGTTATTGTATTTTGACATGTTGGTCTGCATAAGGCCATTTAAAAAAACACCAAACTTAGAAGATGGTGTAGGTCCGGCTAGGGGAGGATCTAGTCGCCTAATCCTTGTATACGAACCACTCCGGTTGTGCGGAATCCAACCGGAATAGCAAACCGAGATAGAACAATAAAAAACACGACACGCAATATTCACCGATTAACACCTCTTGTATTAATACGTATGAAAGGTCTGTTACAAGCTCAATGTTTACAAATCAGTTCTGTAACTCTCTCTAAGTGTGTGTGTGTTTTCTGCTCTGAGTGTTCTCTAATGTCTAACTTGTCTCGCTGAACACAACACATGGGTATATATACCCGAACACAGCATGTCTGGTCGAAGGATCAGACAGACTGATCGAAAGATCATCTGTCGATCAAAAACCCATCGAAGGATCACATATACCACGAAGGATGATATCCTTCGTGGTCTATCCTTCGAAGGTTATCTTTCGAGCTCATCGAAGGATCTAAACTATCCTTC
This sequence comes from Helianthus tuberosus, assembly GCA_030545235.1. Taxonomy (NCBI): domain Eukaryota; kingdom Viridiplantae; phylum Streptophyta; class Magnoliopsida; order Asterales; family Asteraceae; genus Helianthus; species Helianthus tuberosus. The sequence goes on from JARYGA010047452.1 coordinate 43,323, forward strand.
GATGACACATCCTCCGACCCAAACATCTTTCAACCATTGTCTAACTGTTTGTCCAAGTCAAACCGGAGGATGGCTGACTTGGTCAAACTTACATCAAAGACATCGTTTTGTATCGAGACTAAGTACAGACAAAGTACAGACACAAGTGCACCAACAAACTCCCCCTTGGCTGTAGCTTTGTCTCGATCTTAGCTTTGTCTCGATCTTCGTGTCTTCAAGTCTTTGACGTCTTTTCAAGTCTTCAATGTCGGAGGATCTTTAAAGTCTTCACGTCTTGAAAGCAGAAAGTGTATCAACAAACTCCCCGTTTCATGTAGGAAGTGTGTTGACAAACTCCCCCTTAACATAAGCTCCCCCTTGAGTTATGCTCGTGAAAGTCTTGATCTTTATGAAGTGAGATCCTTGTGGTGTTGATGATGGTCAGCGGCAACTCGATCATCTTCATCATTTGAGTGCCTTCACGTCGTGTCTTCATTCCGAAGCTTGTCATCGACCATGTTCTCCTTGCCTTTAGAATCTGCACATGCAAGAAATCTAAACGCGTAATGAGAACAACTGCTTGGAATATCATAAGCAAACGACACACATGTGACCATTGTTTAAACAAAACACCGTCCGACAGTTTGAAAGTTTAAAGTATTTTATCAATTTCAAATTTTAACTTTCATCACTTGCAAATTTCGACCGTTTATGAAGATTTAGTCATTTTCGGTTTTCGTTCAGGTTTCAGGTAACGAAGACTCGAGTTCCAACATCGTACGATCGAAAATAAGATAGAATAAAATCTTTTTGGCTTTTATAAAGTTTAAATTAAAACACACCTAAAATCTTTTTGGTATTTTTGAATATTTCAAATGTAAAGACTGAAAGCAGTAAATAAATATATACAAAGATGCAGAAACTGAAAGCATTAAATAAATATTTACAGACATTCTTTTTGTGAGTTTCGAGGGTAAGAGAATCATATCAGTGTACGGTCATGTCAAAACGCTCTTGTTGTTCTTTTAGTTAACATTAAGATAAGCATCCTATAACAATTATCGGTATTGTTGTCCACTTAAGCTCAACTTATCAGATGTAATCATGGCGAGGGGATACGTTAAGGTATGATTTATACTTACCGACCGGTGTTCATCCACATCACGACACATTCCCGTATCAAGGTATGCACGAGGGTTCATCTTACCGGTGAGTATACCGATTATCATCTGTTTGACCGTATATGATGTGAGATTCTCACTTATTTTGATTTGAAAACAAGCCCTATGTGATAGAATCACTTATTGATGAGGAACTTGATTTTCGATGCATGAGGGCACAGGAGCAAGTCCGTGAACAGGTCAGTACTTTCGTACAGCAAAGAGACGAACTTGACACCCGGAAAGAATTTGTGATATATTATCACTTATTTTGTTTAGACATGTGATTGTTGATCACTTATTGAGGTCGTATGCAATATGTACACGTATGTATGGTATCATGGAAGATCTAGACTTGCGTCCCCTTTATATTTCGGTAAAAGATACAACCATGATACCAGATGATAAGCAGCATAAAGACCGAATATCTCAGAACCTCGGCAATCTCTCAAACGAAATTTCGGTACTAAGACCATATGCCAATGAATGGTTCCCACCTGGTCTTCAGTCGGATTTAAGTTTATATAACCCTGCACACTTTGAAATGACTGTGAGCCTACCGATACATCTTATATAGAGCTGCTTATCGTTTTTCATTTAAGGTTTAAAGAGGTTTAGACAGACCACTGATGTACTATCATTTTCTCTTTTACTCGCCAGGAAACTCATTTTTGCTTTTCTATTGTTTTTGTGTTTTTGAAATTTTTCGATGTTTTTGGATTTTCAAATTTTGGATTTACTCCCCCCTAAAATCAATAAACTAAGACAAATTTAAAACACAAAGGTATTTACAAAAATGATTTTCCGATGTTGGTTTTACTCTTACTTGACTTTAATGCCGTTTACCAGTAATAAATAGTCAAATCTTGATTTGTCAAATGCTTTGGTAAAAAGGTCGGCACGTTGGTCATCGGTGTGGACGTAAGCAACATCGATTAGCCTTTTCTCAAAGCAATCACGTATGAAGTGATACTTAATTTCGATGTGCTTAGTCTTTGAATGCTGCACAGGATTTTTAGTGATCTGTAAGGCAGCAGAATTATCAACGTAAATAGGAGTAGTTAGGAATTCAAAACCGTAGTCACGCATTTGTTGTTGGATCCATAGGACTTGGGAGCAACAACTTAAGGCAGCAATGTATTCAGCTTCGCATGTTGATGTAGCGACGCACGTCTGCTTCTTGCACTGCCATGTGACTAGGCGATTTCCCAAAAACTGACATCCAGCCGTTGTGGATTTGCCGTCGATTTTGCATCCGCCAAAATCAGAATCACTGAATGCGATCAAGTCAAAGTTATTATCCCTAGGGTACCATAGACCGGTGTCAGGGCAACCCTTCAAATAACGAAAAATCCTTTTTACAGCTGCAAGATGTGAGGCCTTCGGGTTGACTTGATATCTGGCAAGCAGGCACGTTGGGTACATTATATCTGGTCTTGATGCTGTGAGGTACATAAGGGATCCGATCATCGCGCGGTAGTATGAGGGGCTAGTAGCTTCACCCTTCAAGTCTGGAGTAATTCCGTGATTTTGCGGCAATGGGGTACCGATGGGCGTTGCATCAGACATCTGGAACCGGCTCAAGATGTCACCAACATATTTAGTCTGATGGATGAATATCCCAGACTCTGTTTGTTGTACTTGTAGGCCCAAAAAGAAAGTCATTTCCCCCATAGCACTCATCTCGAATTTATCCTGCATTACACGCTCGAAATCCCTACATAAAACATCATTAGTAGAACCAAAAATAATATCATCAACGTATACCTGTACCAGTAGAAGATCTCCATCTTGTTCTTTGATGAAGAGAGTACAATCGATAAGACCTCTGCGAAATCCATTCTCCAGCAGATAATTAGATAAGGTTGCGTACCAAGCTCGCGGTGCTTGATGAAGACCATAGAGAGCTTTGTTGAGCAACCAAACCCGATCGGGATGGATAGGATCTTCAAAACCTGGAGGCTGTTCGACGTACACCTCTTCTTCTACCACACCATGTAGGAATGCACTTTTCACGTCCATCTGGTATACCTTGAAACCTTTGAATGAGGCATAGGCCAGAAAAATCCGAATTGCTTCTAGACGTGCAACAGGTGCATACACTTCGTTGTAGTCGATCCCTTCTATCTGACGAAAACCTTGAACGACTAGCCTTGCTTTGTTTCGAATAACAACTCCACGGTCATCCTTTTTGCATTTAAACACCCAACGGGTACCAATCTTCTTGTAACCAGCAGGTTTCTCTATGAGTTTCCAGACACCAAGCTTCTGGAATTGTTGCAGTTCTTCCTGCATCGCTTCAACCCATGAGTTATCTTTCAAGGCATCTTTCCAAGTTCTTGGCTCTTCCTGTGAGACATAACACGCGAAAGACCAATCATTTTGTTGACCAGATTCTCTGATATCTGCATACAAGCCTGCATTGTTGTTGTTCCGCAACATGTTTCTTGTTTGAACGCCACTTTGTACATTTCCGATGATGTTTTGTTGAGGATGGGTATTGTGAATCCTTGTTTCTGGATTATCTTGAACTGGAATATTTGTACCCAGATTGTTGAGATTGAGATCAACAATCAATTCAAGTCCCGGAATTGACGAAGAGGATGATGCAGTAGCTTCAGCTGTTCTAGGGACATCCACTGGAGGAGTACCCTCTGAAATACCATGAACTGCTGTTGTTGGAGCTTTTTGATCTGCATCTAGAAATTCATCATCCTCTGAAGATTCGTTCAATTCGGAAGCATCGTGAAAATCCTCATTGTCGAGAGCATTATTGTTCACCGAAGATGGTTCTTGATTGACAATAATTGGACGAACCACCGGTGAATCTGTTGCATTGTCACTCTCGAAAAACATCCTTGCCGCAGCATTTTCTTCAACGGCTTCAACATTGATCGAATTGAAAAAGTCATCGTACTCAAACATCCAAGGCTGACCAGGATTTCTGACTGGTAAAGTGTGCCTTTGTACTCTGACTTCAGACCATTCCTCGACCCTTTTAGTCTCTAGATTCCGGACTCTTAAGTTCGGGGTGGAATACCCAAGAAAGTATCCCTCAATTGCTCTTGCCCCAAACTTTCCATTAGGATCGATTATTGTGCATGGAGCTCCAAACGGTTCAAGATATGACAAATCTGGTTTCCGTTTGTTAATAAGCTCAAAGCAGGTCTTGTTGTGTCTTTTGACTGTAAGGACTCGGTTCAACGTATAACATGCAGAGGACACAGCTTCAGTCCAAAATAGAATCGGCAATTGTGACTCTACTAACATTGTCCTAGCAGTCTCGATCAATGTGCGGTTCTTACGTTCAGCGACGCCATTCTGTTGAGGAGTATAAGCTGCACTAAATTCGTGAAGAATACCTTTTGAAGTGCAAAACTCCGCCATGGCATGATTTTTGAATTCAGTACCATTGTCGCTACGTATCCACCTAACCTTCAAGTTATATAGATTCTCAATCTGAATGATCAAATTTTTGATAATACCGAAGGTTTCACTCTTATGTGCCATGAACGCCACCCAAGAAAATCTTGAATAATCATCAGTTATCACAAGGCAATATTGATCATTCCTAATGCTTTTGTGCTTGACAGGACCGAACAAATCCATGTGCAAACGTTCAAGAGGAACAGCCACCGTGTTGACTTTCTTTGTAGGGTGTCGCTTCTTCGTTTGTTTTCCTTTCTGGCACGAGACACAGACGTCTTGAAGATGGAAGTTTTTAAGAGGAACACCATTCACTAATTCATTTGATACCAAATGATTCATTTTGCGTAAGTGAATGTGACCCATTCGTCTGTGCCAAGAGATTGTGTCTTTTTCTGTGGCTTTGGAAACGAAACAAGTTGCTTGTGCAGATGTTGTGATAGCTTGGTTCATATCAAGGACATACAAATCATTTATCCTTGGAGCCGACAAGAGAATCCATTCTTTTGGAATTTTGAAACCGGGTTTCAGCACATAACATCCATTTGCACCAAAGTGTACTGAGAACTGCTTATCACAAATTTGAGAAACACTAAGAAGATTGTGATCAAGTTGTTGTACGAAATTGATCTTATCAAAGCTAACAACCCCGTTGGAAATCATTCCTTCACCCGTAATATATCCGCCCTTATCTCCAGCAAAATCAACATAACCTCCTCTAATAGATTTGACGTCGTAGAGAAGCTTCATGTCGCCTGTCATGTGCCTGGATGCCCCACTATCAACAATCCAATGACTACTGACAGTTCCTCCTGGAACACCCTGCACATGAACTCACATAATTAGTTGGAGATGGGGACCCAAGCCATTGTGGTCTTGGGTCTTCCATTTTCATCAACAACAATAACTTCTATTCTTTGATGATTTGAGAATTGTGATGGTCCCCCTGATTCTGTGGTTATTTTAGGTTTCCATGTCTGTTGAAATTTACCAGTTTGATTGTTTGAAATTTTTGAAAATTTTGAACTTTCTGGTTTGACTGGAACCGATTGTTTTTGAACCACTTGATTTTTAAGTGCCTTTTCAACCACTTTGACTTGTTGGCGTTTCTGTTTCTTTTCCCTTTCTCTTACAAGTCGGGGATCTTGTTTTACAGAAACAGATCGCTTTTGGTGATTGCGTTCACGGGGATCATCTTCTTTGGCTTTTAATTTATGAAGATACGGGCAATTTCTGACAATGTGCCCAATTGTACCACATTCAAAACATGATCTTCGTTCAACAAACCCCGAAGTATCATGTGATCGTCTTGCCGATGATGAACTTTGTGAACTCGAGGTACTAGGTTTTGAACTACTTGGTTCATTCCTTTTCATCACTGTTGCCTTTTTGACAAAATCTAAGTTAGATTGATTTTCAAATGTTGCAATTTTGTCCGTTCCCTTAGATTTCACAAAGTTCACATTCTTTTTCTTCTTCTGATTCGGCTTCCTTTGACCTTGAGTCGGTGTTTTACCTTTTGGTTTGGTATGATTTTGCTGTTTTTGCACTGTTGGTAATTTCTGATTGCCAAACTGTTTTCTAATTTCAGCCTTAGGGATAGGAGGGCACTGTGTTACCACAATGTGTGATCCTTTCTTACCCAAAAACTTACTTGTTGAATTTTCAAAGACTTTACTGATTAATGATTGATTAACATTCTTAATGGGAAAATCTTTGTCTGAATAAATTTTATTATCACCAACAAGAGTGTACAGCAAATCCACACTCTCCGACTCTTTCTCAGACGAGGACTCGATTGCAATAGTCTTAGCGGGTTTTGCAGGAGGATCACACAGGATATGATTCTCAAGAGGTATGTCCTCTTCGTTTATCACCGCATCAGACTTTGCTGAATCAGTATCATCAGACTCATCATCAGAAGAATCATCATCCTCAATCACAACTGGAGGATCCTGATTCTGTTCAGCAGTTACAAAAGTATCTGCTGACACATCCGAATCTGATGATACTTCTTTCTTGTATCCGAGTCCTGCTGCAAATTCCTCAACGTCCAAAGGAACAGATGGTTCAAAATGAGTTCTATACTCCTCATCAGGCAGAGCATCAAAATTGTTTCTCACGGGTGGTGGACATTTCTTATAACCTATGCATGTGACATCCCGTTTCTCTTTCTGAACATCAATGATGTGATCCAACACATAGCTAGAGCTCAAATAACTGTCTAACTTGAGTCGGATCGCCTCACTTTCTGTTTTAACACAAGCCATTTCCTTTTGCATTACCTCAAGACGAGTTATATAAAGGTTAATGTCAGTTTGTTTTCTGGAAACCATTTTTGTCAACTCTGTTTTATCTTTCTTTAACGTTTCAATCATTGACTTAAATTCCTTTTCATGGTTTTCATAAAACATGTTGGCTTCTATGCACTTTGAGAGATCAACGGTCAACTTTTGATTGTGGATGAATGTCACATCATATTTCTCTTGCAAAGCCTCGTGTTTGCTTTGCAATTCACACCACTTATCATTCAACAAAACATGTTTGTCTTGCAAGTCAAACAAACTAGCTTGTAAAGCATCATGTTTGCCTTGCAACTCAGACATGTTTGCATCCAAATCAGCACATCTAACATGCAATCTATCACAATTATCACAGATATCAGCAGTGGGTTCATCGACACATACCTGACTTGATGAACTGTCGACATTAGCCATAAAGGCTGAATGGAGAGAAGACGAAGAATAAGCAGCTTGATCCACCAAGATAGATCTTCTTTCAGTTCCTGCTGCAGCTTCTTCCAAAATCTCATCAATGTCTGCATCGATTGACGCATTTGATGTCTCATCCACATGATCATCACCTGAGCTCGAGGATTCTTCATCCGAACTTATGCTGTAACCAGAAGAGTCTTCATCCTCAGAAGAGTCACCACCATTGGCGGAAGATTCTCCACCACTGGCGTGATTAAGATCCTTGAGAATCTCAGCGAAACACGCCGTACCATCCGGGGCATCATTTTCCCAACTGTAGTGACCAGTCACAACCTTCATCTACTTGAACCACAAGTGCCTGGTTGGCATTTGATGGTCCTGCTTGACTTTGGTTGTTGACAGGTACCAGCGTACGAACATTGTTCCTGTTCTGGTTCTGCTGGTTGTCTTGGTTTCTGAAAGGATTCTGGTTTCCATGCTGAGCTGGTCTTGTGCATTCCCTTTTCAAATGACCCCGTTCACCACAGTTAAAGCACTTTACAGCTTGCTTGTCGAACCCATACTTGGTGTCTTTCTTGGTTTCCAAGCTGGTTCTTCCAGTTCTTTCCATGAAATCTTTTGCTCTCCTTACAGCACTGGCGAAAGCCCATTTGATGTCCATCAAATCCATCTCATCCTTATCAATCTGCTGATAGTCTTCTTGTGTCAGATTAATGTTCCCAATCTGACCTTCTACTAATCCACAGTATGCGCTCACCAAAGTGTTTAGCAGCTCCATGTGTTCCTTTGCTACTTCCACACTGACTTTAGAAAAGCTTGAGGTGTTGAGCCGTACTGTATTTGACGTTGATTGTTGACCAACAGATGATGTGCTTCCATAACACGATTGCTGTTGAGGAGGAAGTGGATTCCCGAACATATCAGTTGCTCTGATTTGCTGTTGCTGTTGTGGTGCTGGTTGAGGAGCTGGATTAAGCGGATTTCCAAACATGTCTGTTGTTGGAGGAGGAGTGCCATACAAGCTGGTGCTAGACACAAATGCTGTTTGAATTGGAGCGTGTGAAGAAGGTTTTGTAGAAGTGCTAGAAGTTCCATAATAAATTTCAGGATTTTGTGGCACTGGAACTCTTTTTGCCTTGAGAGTTTCTTCCTGATTCTTGTTTTCCAGGAGTTGAGCAAAATCACTGAAGCTTGTTGTATCCAAAGTGCCATTGTACTTCATGATTTCTAAGAAATTATTCCATTGAGGTGGCAGTGCATCTGCAAACTTCTTCACTATCTCTGCTGAAGTCGTTACAACCCCAGTATTTGCCAATTCTGTCAGCAAATGAGTAAATCGACTTGTCAAATCTCCTAGAGATTCATTCTGCATACAAACAAAACCATCAAACTCTTTCTTTAGCAGATCTTTTCTCAATTGACGTGTTGCTTCATTTCCTATGCCCCTTATCTTCAATGCGTCCCACAACTTCTTCGTTGTCTTGAAACTGACAAATTGATGATAAATGTCTTTGCTTAACGCCTGAGTAAGAATGGCATATGCTTTCTTTTCTAAGTCATAGACCTTCTTCTGATCTTTCGTAAGATCAGCAAACGTAGCAGCAGATGAAGCGGCAACCTCTATCGTTTGATCAAAATCTGTGATGAAGCGCAACCACAGTTCTGTATTTTGACCAAGGACATATGTATGAAATCTATCAAACCATCCCGGATATTCACTTAAGTGCATCAACTTTGGAGGCCTATTTAAACTTCCCGTTTCACTTTCGCTTAGTAAAATGCTTTGAACACTTGGAGCTTGATTTGATACGAATGCCCATTGACCAGTAGATGTAGCATTAGCTTGTGAACCCGAATCCGGAGCTGGAGTACCAAAATACATCTCTGCATTTACCGGAACACCCCACATCGAATTCATTTTGATCAAGAACAATGAAACCTGAAAATCACAACTTGTTAAACATAAACAAACTAAGGATCGAAAGATCAGCACTTGTTCGAAGGATCAACAGGGTTTGAAAGATCACTGTTGAACTTTCGAACAATGATTTCGAAAGATTCTCCAGACGAAGGATCCTTATCTTTCGAAAAAGCACTGTAGACCGAAAGATGTATGCTTCGAAAATAGTCCTTGGATCGAAGGATAAGTCACCAACTTCGAAGGATGTTCGAAGGATGAATATCTATCGAGCCTCCTTTGATCGAAAGATGATCTTTCGACTTCGAAGGATATCTTTCGAACTGTTCTGACACAGTTGACAAAGGGTGACAGGTTGGTGGAAAAGTTGACAGGTTGGTAGAAACTTTCGGCAGAAAGTATGGTCAGACCATATCTTTCAGCTCTGAACATGCAGGTTTCACCAAAACAGGTAAGGTCCGAATATTTTAATCAGTTTACAACTTCCAACACACAAACACTTGGTAATTTTAAAATTTTAAGATCAAAGAGTGTAGGTTTATGAAGAACACTTAAATATATCAAGAACACAGCCCAAATATATGAGTTTTCTGATAAATCCACGAACTACCGAAACGCGGTTTTGCTCGAAACTTCACTAAAAACCAACTTTTAACATGTGACAATGAAAAATAGCAAGGTTTTTATAAGAGCTTCCAGTAAAACAACAAGATTAAACCCGATTTTAACAAGTTTTTCCAGAAAATATGAACTTTCCAAAACCCGAAAAACAACAAGAACACCTCGGTTTTAACAAGGATAAGAGCCAAGGCTCTGATACCACTTGTAGGTCCGGCTAGGGGAGGATCTAGTCGCCTAATCCTTGTATACGAACCACTCCGGTTGTGCGGAATCCAACCGAAATAGCAAACCGAGATAGAACAATAAAAAACACGACACGCAATATTCACCGATTAACACCTCTTGTATTAATACGTATGAAAGGTCTGTTACAAGCTCAATGTTTACAAATCAGTTCTGTAAACTCTCTCTAAGTGTGTGTGTGTTTTCTGCTCTGAGTGTTCTCTAATGTCTAACTTGTCTCGCTGAACACAACACATGGGTATATATACCCGAACACAGCATGTCTGGTCGAAGGATCAGACAGACTGATCGAAAGATCATCTGTCGATCAAAAACCCATCGAAGGATCACATATACCACGAAGGATGATATCCTTCGTGGTCTATCCTTCGAAGGTTATCTTTCGAGCTCATCGAAGGATCTAAACTATCCTTCGATGACACATCCTCCGACCCAAACATCTTTCAACCATTGTCTAACTGTTTGTCCAAGTCAAACCGGAGGATGGCTGACTTGGTCAAACTTACATCAAAGACATCGTTTTGTATCGAGACTAAGTACAGACAAAGTACAGACACAAGTGCACCAACAGATGGGACGTCTATAACCTATAAAACTGATAAAAGCTGATCAACCCAGTAAATACAAAAAAAAAACAGTAACTAAAAAGACAGTTACTTTATTACTATCATTTTTTACAATATAAAAAAAACATTAATGTTTTTAAAAAAGGCCCTAAAGTCATATCGACGCCCATTTTACAATGATCGATAACAGTTCCGACGTTGTTCAATCGGTATTGTCCAGTTCGTTTTGTAACCGGTAAGCTATCAAAAATCAATATGTATGACAAAACACTACAAGAATTGTACACCTTTAGCGGCGACAGGCCAATTGTCACCGCTATTGGTCGATCCGCGTCACAGATGTTGAAACCAAACCCCAGCCGTTGATCAAAATCATGATCTAACGGTTGGGGAATTAATACACATTAGCGGCGATAGGTTAACATCAATACCGACGACAGGAGGTCTCCGCTAAAATTGTTTGTCGGAACTTTAATCCGTAGCCACACAAACCTTATCTCTGGTCACACCTTTACCGGCGACGAGTATCAATACCGGCGACAGGCCGTCGCCGCTAATGGTGAAACAATAATACACCCAGATCAGCGCCATTTTTTCCCTCTTTCTTCACTTTTCCCCCAAAAACTCGAGAGCACCGCCGGATTTCAGCGAATTTCGACTAAATCGGTAACTAAATCTTTCTTTTTGTTATATTTCTTCTTTATTTTGTTATATACATATGATAGGCTTTAATTTTTGTATATTTTTGTGTGTTTTTGTGTTTATGGTAGTGAAATCTGATCATCACCATCACTTCTCCGATCACCACCGTCACTTCTTTGGTCACCACCTCGTCTACGCGGTCTACATCTCTTGGAAACTTGAAAATACGGTTAGTTTATATGTATTTTTTTTCAAAGTTTAGATATTGAATAATTTTTTGTTTAGGTATGTAAATGTATAATGTAGGTGTATGTTAGTATGTCAAATGTATAATGTAGGTGTATTTGGGGAAAATGTGTATATGAAAATTTATGTATTTGTGTATGTAGGTGTAAGCATGTATGTGTGTATGCATGTCTATGAATGTATGTATGTAGGTGTATGTTAGTATGTCAAATTTATAATGTAGGTGTATTTGGGGAAAATGTGTATATGAAAATCTATGTATTTGTGTATGTAAGCATGTATATGTGTATGTAAGTCTATGATTGTATGTATGTTAGTATGTATTTGTGTATGTAAGCATGTATATGTGTATGTAAGTCTATGAATGTATGTTTGTAAGTATGTATGTGTAAGTTGATGATTTCTATGTTTATGGTCATGTTTGAAAAAAAATATATATATGTTTAAGTTGATAATTTCTATGTTTATGTTTAGGTTTGAGAAAAAAAAAATTTGAGATGATAATTTGAATGTTGTTTATGTTTAGGTTTGAGAAAAAAATATATTTGAGATGATAATTTGAATGTTGTTTATGTGTAGGTTTGAAAAAAAAAAGTTTAAGTTTGATAATTAGTATGTTTGTGTTTAGGTTTGAAAACATTTATATTTACCTTTGAAAGATATATATTGGTTAGGAAATATCCTCCTTGAATTAAAATTGTCATTTAAAACATAACGAACATAGAAAATACCCGTCAAAATTGAAATCACCATTTAAAACAAAAGGAGCTAAGAAAATACCCGCCAAAATTTAAACCATCATGAAGAACATTACATATTTTAAAAATCGTGCCTGTTATTGAATTTATCATTTCAAACATAACGAGCTAAGAAAACACCCAATCGAAATTGAAATCATGATTTAAAACATAACGTTCCGCCCAAAATTCAAAACAATCATTAAGAACATAACAAGCTTAAAAAATTGTGCCCGTGTTTGAATTAATCATTTTAAACATAACGAGCTTAGAAATACCCGCCCGAAATTGATTTAGAAATTAATTTCGAGTTGTCCCCGTTTATCTTGGGACTGCTTTTTGAATACTTTATCTCATTTAGGATGTGAATGTGTATTCAATGATTGTTTGTTTAAGAAGGATTCGGTTATCATTTTCTCTTTGCTCCTCGGGTATATATATCATTACATATATACTTTGGAGCTAAGAGGAAATGCTGCCGAATTTTTCTTAAACAAACAATCATGTAATACACATTCACATATGAGATAAAGTGTTCAAAAAGTGGGTTTAGCAGCCTACCCTTGTCTTGTTAATCCTAAATTAGATTTTCTTTCAGTTGCATAATGCCTATCGATAAAAGTTGGATTGATTCCCCACGTCATTCACCTCACTACAAGCAAGGACTCAAGTCATTTATCGAGATGTGTGAAAGAGTGATAAAAAAAACCACGATGAAGTTAGATGTCCGTGTACCCAATGTAAAAATTTCGGCTTAAAAACTATGGCAGAAATGAAATACCATTTGCGTATTAATAGTTTTTGGAAGGAATACACGAAGTGGACCTATCACGGGGACACGACTCCAATTGCAGAAGTAAACGATGTTGCGCCACAAGACGGTATGGTAAACGTTATTGAAGACATTAGGGGGAGCGTATGGAAGAAGATACATACCTTAACCAAGAGAACTCGAATGGAGATAGTAGCGGTGTTGTTGATGATTTTGAAGACCTGGTAAAGGAAGTTGAAACAGAATTATATCCTGGTTGTACCAAGTTTTCTTCTATCGACTTTTTAGCAAAGCTTTTGAATATAAAGGATACGTACCATTTGCAAAATGAAGCAGTAGATTGACTCCTCTCGTTGTTGCGAGAGTCAATGCCAGAAGGCAACAAGATTCCCCCCTTCGTATTATGTAGCTAAGAAGACATTTAAGAAGATTGGTTTGGCATTTGAGATGATAGATGTGTGCACAAATGATTGTGCTCTCTTTTGGAAAGAAAACGAGTCCTTGCAAATTTGTCCCATTTGTAATGAGATTCGATGGGTCGATAAAGACACAAAAGGCACGAAGGTGGCTCGTAAGGTGTTACGATACTTTCCTTTGACGCATAGACTACGACGTTTGTATTGTTCAAGGCACATAGCGAAAGATATAATATGGCATAGTACCGGACGATCGGAAGATGGGACTATGCGTCATCCAGTTGATGGATCTGCATAGCAAGACTTTGATAAAAAGTACCCAAACTTCGCGATGGAGCCACGAAATGTTCGCTTAGGGCTTGCAGCTGACGGTTTTAATCCCTTTAAGAACGGTAGTGGATCCTCGACTCATAGCACGTGGCCGGTTATACTCACCACATATAATCTGCCTCCCTGGCTATGCATGCGAGAGTCGACATTCATGTTGACCTTGTTGATTCCTGGCCCTAAATCACCGGGGAAAGACATGGACCTTTTCCTTAGACCATTAGTGGATGAGCTTAAGCAATTGTGGCAGACAGGTGTGCGTACTAAAGACGCAGCAACAAACACATACTTCACAATGAAGGCGTCATTGTTATGGACCATAAATGACTTTCCAGCCCGTAGTAGTCTATCAGGTTGGAGCGGACAAGGCTACATGGCATGCCTAACTTGTAACCAAGACACTCCTTCAATACGTGTAACTGGTAAATGTGCTTATGTTGGTCATCGCCGGTTCTTAGATGCCAACCATCCTTGGAGAACAAGTCTCGACTTTAACGGGAGACCCGAGACACGAGACCCTCCGGGACAGTTTAGCCCAGCTGACATAGAAGCTCAACTCGGTCGTTTAATTAATCGTCTACCAAGCAAGCATCCAGATTTTGGAGGTGGGAGGATAACCCGGTCAGATTTCGAGTTGAACTGGTCCAAGAGAAGCATATTTTTTGACCTTGAGTATTGGTCTTCTCTGCAGCTGAAACATAACTTAGATGTAATGCATATAGAGAAAAATGTGTGCGACAGCTTGCACGGTACTCTTCTAATGAACGATAAGAGCAAAGACACGCCAAATGCGCGGTCCGACTTGGAAGAACTAAACATTCGGCCGACACAATGGCTGAAACAATCTGGTTGCAAGTTCTTAAGTCCCCACCCAAAGTACTCATTCAAGTCCGATGATCGAAAACTTTTTTGTCAGTTTATAAAAAATGTTAAATTACCAGATGGGTTTGGATCTAATATCAGTAAGAGGGTGACAGATAACAATGCTAACATTACCGGGTTGAAATCTCATGACTGTCATATCCTCATGCAACGTTTGATACCGATTGGGGTTAGAGGGCTTTTGACTAAAGATACATCTACACCAATAGTAGACCTTTGTATGTTCTTTAAGCAACTTTGCTCTAGAACACTATCGGTGGATGATATGAAGAAAGCAAAGGATGACATGGTTACCATCTTATGCAAGTTAGAGATGATCTATCCACCTGCGTTTTTTGACATTATGGTTCATTTACTTGTGCATTTACCTGATGAAGCGATTGCGGGAGGTCCAGTAGCTTTTAGATGGATGTATCCATTTGAAAGGTACATGAAAAAACTAAAGAACTATGTCAAAAACCCGGCAAGGCCTGAAGGTTGTATAGCTGAAGGTTATGTGTTTGAAGAAGCTCTAACATTTTGTTCAATGTACCTTAAATATGTTCAGACTAAGTTCAATCGTCCAGATAGAAACGATGATGTCGTTGTTGAAAAAAGAAAGTTATGGGTGTTTGAGTCCAAATGTCGTCCTGTTGGCGCAACAAAGGACAAATATCTATCATTCATCGAAAAAAGCAAGATGGAATGGTTTGTCCTCGAAAACTGCGCAGAAGTTAGGGAGTACATGAAGTGAGTGCTTCTATCTTTAACTTTTCATAATCTGTTAATTGGTATTTTTCATTCCTTTCTTATATTTGTCATCAATGTAGTGAATTCAAACATACACATCCCCAAGATGATCTTAAAACCAAATTTCCGGGATGGTTTCTCCATAAGGTATAATACATATATAACACTCATTACTCTACACTTGCTAGGTAATACATATATAACAAACATTATTACTCTATATTTGTTAGGTCCATTCGATGAAAACACAAAATTCTCCAGAATTCCAACCGGAGTTGTATGCTCTTTCAATTTGTGCGAAAATGACTGCTTACACTTACACTGCTTGCATAGTCAACGGTGTTAGGTTTAAGACACTTGAACGTGATGCAAAATGCGCAACACAAAACTCTGGGGTGGAAGTGGTTGGAGAGAACGGTGTGAAATTTTATGGCCAATTAGAAGAAATTATTGAGTTGCGTTATACAAATGATTATTCCACTGTCCTATTTCGGTGCAAGTGGTTTGATACTCAAAGGGGTGTAAACCATGACAATAATATCACCAGTATAAGCACTGAACATGAATGGGACAAAGACGATCAACTCATATTTGCTTCGCAAGCCAAACAAGTGTTCTTCATCCAAGAAACGTCTCGAAACCAAAAAAATAAACATAGGTGGGTAGTCGAAAATGTTAATCATCGAAGAATTTGGGATCGGCCATTAAGTGATGACCGCGTCAATAAGGTTCAAAATGTTGATAAACGCTTAGAAGATATTGACGTTGTCGATAACAACTCTTCATCTGACTGTCCACTTTTCATTGACTTGACCCAATACTTTCAAATTGAATCTTCTCATGTTACTGCGGGTGAGCCTTCAATTGAAGTTGACCCCCCAACGGCTACCGTCGATGAAGTGTTTGAGGTCGAGACTGATTGTGATGAGGTCGAGGCTGATTGTGATGAGGAGGATCCCGATTATGTGGATTCTGACTAAAAGAAAAGTTATTGTAATTTATATTGATTTGTAATTGATAAACACTTGTTTGAAATATTTATTTGAATTTGAGTTACACTTGTTGTACTTTCCCTTAATTTCTATTAGATACACATGCTGTAACATTTGTAACTTTATAGGGATTATGTTTTTGGTATTGCTGATATTCGCTTATCTGATGGCGGATGTGGCCCCCTGGGGACATGGGGGTGACGGCGCTGGTGATCCACCGCTTCCTCCTGGTGGATTTCGTGGCACACACGAGACAGACGGTAAGTCTTTTACTAAATTATTTTGTAGTCCTTATATTATATATATTATAAATGTTGTTACTAATTATTTTTGTTTTAATTGCAGCGGTTCCCCCGAAGAAGGTTAGGGGGAAAGCCAAAAACGAGAAACTAAGGCGTCTGGTAAAAGCGGGGGGGGGGGGGCTGTATCGCTTACGTTTGACAGACAGGTCACATATTCCCCTGTTGGTAAATCAAGAGATCTGTTTTCACGGGAGGCCGGCCTGTATATGTGGCAGACCATCCCGTTCGATAAAATTGGATGGGATAACGTTGAACAACATTACAAGGATGCCCTCATGAACCACTTACGGGTAAATAATTTATATGCATAAAATTTTATCAAATATTTAAGCATATGCAAATCAAATTTATATATGATATTTTAACTTTTTTATTTAATTTGTAGGAAAATTTCAATTTTGATGAAGTGGAACGTGATTTAGAGGCCAAAAACTTGACGGGTGGTATTAGGGCTGTACTTATGAAGCGGTACTCTGACCGCAAGTACGAAGCTAAAAAATTATTTAAGAGCAAGGGAGGTTACAATGATATTGCGAGCGCAAGGGCATACCATCCCATGGATATGCCCTATGATAACTGGTTGAGAACCATCGTAGGTTTCCGGGACGCAAAATATATTAAAAGAAGCAAGGCCAACACACTAGTACGTGAGAAACAACAATTCCCATACCGTGGGGGGACATCGTCGTACGGTAGCACCGCCTATAAAAATGTAATGTTTTATGTATGTGTGCGTGTGTGTAAGCTTTTGTTTATTTAATGTCTAATCTAAGTTTAATGTTAAACAGGATATGGATTGGGTACCTACGTATGCTAAAACCCACACGGACAATCAAGGGAATTGGGTTGATCCGGTTGCTGAACAAAATTTCGTAAGTATTTCTTTTAAGTATTATTTTCTATAACAAATATATACATATATATATACACATATATATTTAATCATCTTCGTAAAATACGGCGGAACATACAACAGGCCACAAGTGAATGGAGCGGTGAGGGTCCGCCAATTGCCCCGTATCAGGAAGCGTTGGGTGAGCGGCGAGGATGGTACCACGGGATGGGGCCTAAACCTTCTTCCAACACGTCCTCGAACTCGTCATCTAACATGTCGTCTTCGCAAGCTCGGACGCAAGAACCCTTTTCCGAGGTAAACTACGCAATTTATAAAATGACAAATGAACGCATGTTTCCTTGTTAAATATATGCTAATATACGTTTTGATATCTATTATTGTAGGATTTTGTTAACAGCTTGTTCCAAACCCCGTCCTTTTTGAACCAACTTAACAACTATGTTGCTTCACAAGGAAAAGAAAAAGGAAAGTCAAAAGACTACGATTCTGATGACTTATTCGATAATGAATCTGACGAGGAGTGACTTGTTGTTTTTAATGTATGATTTAATTAAACGTTGTAGGATTATAATGTACGACTTAAACGTAGTTTTTAACTATATTACCTTTAGTATATGTTGATTTTGTTCATGGCGTATGTTGGCGTTGTTTGAAAATAGGCAGCTGTATATACAGCTGCTGTATTAAAAAAAAACAGACTTTTAGCGGCGACAGGTGTCGCCGCTATTGCCGTTCAACCTTTACCGGCCAAGCTTAATACCGGCGACACTTTTAGCGACGACATCTGTCGTCGCTAAAAGTGGAAGATCAATACCGGCGACAGTAGTCTTTAGTGGCGACAACCGGTCAATAGCGTCCGAGCAATACCGGCGACACTTTACCGGCGACATGTCGCCGCTAAAAGTCAATAGCGGCGACGAAATTGGTCAATACCGGCGACAGCTGTCGCCGCTAAAAGTGCCCCGTTTTTGTAGTGAAAAAACATTATTTTGAACTCAACTCTTTTTTTTAACAGTTGAACGCAACTCTTGTGATATAGAAAAAAGGTTGTTCACAACGGTTTCATCACCCAAAAGTTGTTTTGATATAACCCAAAAAATAAAGTTGTTTATTAAATCGAGCAAAAATCATAAAAATAAACATTAATATTATTTACGATAATACCAGTACTGACGATGTTGGTTAGTATCGGTTCCGTTCCTCGTAGTACCGGTATGACACCGTTTAGTATACGATACCAAAAAGACAACTCAAACAAAACTACGTTCTCAAAAAAAAAAAAATAACTAGAACATCGAGAAAAGAAAAAATTAAATGCAATCATATTAATCGGTTTTTTTATGGTTGACTTTTGTGTAATTGTTTATACATTAGCTTAACACGAAATTCCTTAAATTGTTTAATATGCATTGGGTTTTACACCTATTTTTTTATTTGTGTAATGGGTGTAGTAAGTTTGGGTTAAACTTAATGGTATATGGAGTGGACCTTGTTGTATATTATTCGATTCGGTTCGGTTATTATCGGTTGTGAACATAAGCATCACGGTCATGCAGTTGAACGGCATGACAGTGCCGATCCGATAACAGGACCAAATCAGTGATCTAGAACCACGATCCCGCGACGCACGGTAGTGCCACGGACTGCACGGTAGTGCAAGTCCCATTTCCGGCACTGGTCACTCTCCAATCTTGGATCCGCACGGCAGCGCGATTGCTGAAACGACAAGAGAATGTCGTAAACAGACTGTTCCGGAGCAGAACTTAAAATTTTTAATTCTGCTCTCATTTTGCTATATTATTATATGCAGATTAACCACTGATTTCTCGAGTTCGACCAAAACAAAACGAAGGACCGTCCATGCGTTGCCAAAATGGAGGCCTTATGGAATCGAAGGGGGAAAATCAGGGAGCCAAGAAGGCTAAATTGGAGCACCATGACAGCCCTAAACCAAGAAGAGAGACTATCCAACATGATTTCATATCCCATGTCCAGATTGTTGAACATTGAACGACCCGTGTATCTTGAGCTTATACTGGAGTTTTTCTCTTCATATTCCTATGACAAACCAAGAAGCGACAATCCGGACTTTAAGGATACACAGACGATACAATTCAGGTTGGGTAGAAAATGGCACAAATGGTCCGTTGCTAAACTAGGGAGAAGGCTAGGAATATACTCGAATGAAGAACTCGATTCCGACCTTTTTAACAATATATACAAGTTCAGCAGTGACCAACAGAGGGCTGATTTCTGGGCACAAGTGGCAGATGGGCCACCATATGATGCTAGGAAAGCAAAAGCATCAAGACTGCGAGACCCACTTCTGAGGGTCATTCATCAGGTCATGAGTCACACCATCTGTGGACGCATGGACAGTTCGGGAAACTGTCCCACTCTAGATCTTCTTTTCTTATATTCAATAGTTAATAGAGTGCATGTGAACCTTGCCGCCAGAATGGTTGAATTTTTCTTGAATAGCGCGGGAAGGACCGCCAGCAGTGAGATCCACAGAGGTGAATATGTGACTCAGCTGGCATACAACATGGGAATCATGACAGATGAAGTAGTCAGTGGTCTTACATTAGTTCACGCAAGAGGAGATGTAGACATCAGGTCTTTGAAAGCAATGGGTTTAGTAGTGGATACGGACAATGGCCCAAGACTGAGGGGTCTTAATGGAGAGATATGGGATCCACTTCCACCACAGGACGAAGACATCGAGATACATGAAGAAGGACAACATGTACTAGAGCCACCACCGCAGCCGTAGCAAGAGCAACCCTAACACCAGTACGAATATCCACCACGGCAGAACTGGCCTCCAGGTATCCCTTCATATCCAGAGTTATACCAGCAGTTCCAACAAATGCAGGTGACTCAGGACACTATGAGAGCCACTCAGGATACTATGCGAGCGAATCAGGACACTATGAGGTAGGAGATGTATGCAGGCTTTTCTTATATCTTCGGAGGGCTACAGAACGCCTATCCTAACTACTTCGGAGAGCTTCCACAGTTTCCATTTAGAAACCCAGGCAATTACGGGGCGGGTTTATCTGGAGCACGCCGCCACGATGATGATGATCAGGCTTAGGAGGAAGTGAGGCGAACCATTCAGAAACACTGGTGTCTTATCTTTATTTTTATTCAGTACTTTATTTTATTTGGATTTCTAAAAAACTTTCTGTCTGTTTTCAAAATGTTTAAGTAGTGAGTTTGTTTTGTTTGAATAATGGATTTGGTTTAATTATCTAACATTTTAATCAATGGTATTGTTTGCTGTTTTAGCAAGTGACATATTTTTCAGGTTTGTAAAGAATGCACACAGAGTTGAGAATACTTTTATTCAAAAGTCTATTCATACGAATCCAATTCAACTCTGAGGGAGTACATCTATCCCTTTTCACACTATTAGTTTAGCTCTTTATAATCGCTTAACTAATATGTGTTTCACATTGGGGACAATGTGAAGTTTAAGTGTGGGGAGGGGTTTAATGGGTTAACTTTGTGTGTTCTTGATTGTCCTCATTTTTGTACATATTTATTTTAGAAAATAAAACAAAAATGGTCACTTGTGTTCTTTAAAAAGCATCAAATTTGATCAAAATCGACAAGCTAAATTGATTTTGAAAAAAGATAACTAAAAAGTGTGACAAAACAAAAGAAAGATAGCATGTTTATCTTTATATTTATACCCATTCCTTCCGTTTACGCGAGCATATTTTTGAGCCTTTACTGCTTTCTTGACAATGCTTCTTTGTTTTTGCAGAAAATGACACTACTACAAAACTGAGCTTTAGACGGGGTGAAATGGGTTTTAAGACGGTGTTTTTAACACCGTCTTAAACCACACTGGTTTAAAATCAACTCTTATTAGACGGTGTTCTATTTGAACACCGGCTTAAACTTTGTGAACCCCGTCTTTTAATATCAAAACATTTATATGTGAACCCCGTCTTTTAATACCATTTTAACACCGTCTTATAATGTGCTGAAAAAAATACATTTACTGAATCCGTATTTTTCAAAAATACATTTGCTGGAAAAAAAAATACATCAACCTTATATACATCAATGGAACATTTTCAAATCAAACCAAAACAATACACACTCAAATCCACAATAAACCCGTAGACATCTAATTCGGAAATAAACCCGTCAAATTACAATCATTTGTGAATACAAAACAAACTACACATAAGCTAAACTAACGAAATACCTAACTCGCTAAAAAACTTCGGCATCAACGTCATCAACAAAACATCTATTTCATTATCCGTAGCCTCTCTTGTGTCGTGCCACATCTAAAATAAAAGTAGATAGAAAGAGTTATTATAAATATTATAGAATAAATCTAAAGGCAAAGAGAAAAATCGATAACAACATCGGCAATAAAGCTATGTATATATTTACATGTTATATACATCTAAACCTTCTATGTTTAAAAAAAAATAAACAGTTAAGTAATAAATTGATAAACAAGTATATTTTACTTACTTCATCGGGAAATTGGTTTTGATACAAATTGACAAAGTCAAACATATGTTGGAGAACCATGTAGCCGCATTCCCATCCACCCTTTTGTTGCTTACACTGTAATAAATTAACAAATTATTATTTAAAAGTAACGAAATTCAAACAATTTAGAAATAGCAAACACACATACATCAACCATTGTGTAGTTGAACTCGGATCCTAACTCGGATCATTTGAGTTCTTTACAAGTGTATAAGGCCATCCGTAGTCATAAAGCCACTTGTGGGGCGTTATGCGACACGTGTCATGCCACGTCACACAGGGGCTTTATGGGGCGTTATATCACTAGAGCCCGCAGTCATAAAACCCCTACCTATCATTACCTAATTATTAATTTTCAATTTTATTAATTAATTAAAAAAACACTTGCTTTTTTTATTGGTCCATTTTTTAAATCACCCCCCATCACGGCGCCATATATATAGCGTTCCCCCCATTTTTTGGCCTCATAACGCCCTTCGTCGTGGTGTTGTGGGCCCCATTGGGGCTTTATAGGGGCACATAGCGCCCCACTACACAGGCTCTAACCTCCAAACAGCAAAAGTATAAGTATCTACAAAGTACGAAAGTGGTCAAAGTCAAAAGCATATTTCCTCAAAGTTAACCATAAGATCTAACTTCTAGTGAGATGAAACAAAACCCATTTGGACTCTACCAGCCAGTGTAAAGATTACATAAAAGATGTATAATATATTATAAAATATGTATACCCAAAAGGATTAAAAGATTGGATCGCACCTGAACACCAACAGAGGAGTATATTGTGTGATTCAGTTTCCAATGATCGGGTTCATGAGCAATCACAGCAACAATTTCCTCCTCATTTGTGCACTGCATATATCATATCATGTTAACAAAAAAAATAACGAATTTATGACCTTGGTTTAAAAAAGCGCGCTTAAGCGCAAAGCGACCCTAGGCGCAAAGAGTTGCGCCTTGTGTGACATAAAGCGAGCTATGTACAGAAAGCGCACAAAAAGCGAGCTTTTTTGGAGAAAAAATCCCACTGAGGCGCGTGTTTTTTTGTACAGAAGGTGTTTTTGTGCTTTAAAGTGTTATACATGCAGCTAAACTGGTTGTACATTATATGATTTGTACATTAAATCATATATAAACCTTATTTATCACTATATTTTGGGTAAGGGATGCTAAAAGCATATAGGATATATATATATATATATATATATAAAATATACATATATAAGCACTTTGCGCCTCACGTACGAAAAGCCCACCGCTTTTGCGATTTGCGCTTAGCGCTTTGATTTTAGACAGTGTCGCTTTTGTGCGCTTCACGCTTTTTTAAACCAAGTTTATGACAAAGTATTTGAAGCAGATTAGCAGAAAGTATAGATGGATCTGAAGTTTATGCAACAACATACACCGATACAATGACAAGTTTGTAGCAGAAACATATAAAAAACAAATTAACCAAATACAAAAAAAAAATGTTTTGACCCAGTGTTGTTACTAGTGCGTTATTTGTTAGCTCCTATGACTTTTCCATAAACCAAATTTTATCAAATAAATAATACTATGACTTTTCCATAAACCAAATCTTATCACATAAATAATAAAGTACATAAGAAACTTACCTGCTGAATCAAAGGCAAGTGGATTCCACAATATCACCTAATTTCAGAGCCCAATTAAAAGATATGATTAAAATTGTTAAGAAACTACAAATCTATTAAAGCATAAAGAATTATAGAGATTAGATAACTGATTAAATGAACCACCTTCCAAAGCCTAGGCGGAACACCAAAGAGCAAAGCAGCTGAGTCCATTATTATTGTTACAAACTGCTTAACGATCAACCCTAAACTATTAAATTATCATATCATATCAATGTGCTTAAACCTTGAAACTTATAAAAGCAAAAACAAATTTGACATCAACTGAGATTCTACAAGAGTTATGATGATACCTTCACCGGAAAAGATGTCGTCGCTGACGAAGATACCGGCGGAGGGTCGGGGTTTGTGGCGGAGGAGATGACTGAGACGTGCAGACGGTGGCGGGTTTGTGGCGGAGGCCAGAGTGGTGCGGCTGGAGGGGCAGCGAGTAGAAAGGGAATGGAGGCTAGGGTTTTCTGTTTTCTAAGATAGAATGAGTATATAAGACGGTGTTCAAAAACACCGTCTAAAAATGGCACATATATTAGCATAAGACGGTGTTTAAAGGGAACACCGTCTAAAGGGTGAGGAATTGATTTTAAGACGGGGTTTAAGCATAAGACGGGGTTATATGGAATTTTGATGAATATTTTAATTGGATTGGCACAACGGCCATGTGAGGAATTGATTTTAAGACGGGGTTATTATTATAACACCGTCTAAAAAGATCGTGAACACCGTCTAATGCTTCATATTGTAGTAGTGTGAGTGAGCCGAATGTTTCATGTAATTTAGAACTTGTCATTTGTATACTTTTCAAAATCATAAATATGAGAAATTGCATGAATATGATAGAGGCACTTAGGATACCCTTTTGTGTTAGCCTTTTTCTTTGTTTATATCCCGTACCCAAGATCATCCATTAGTTCGCCATGTTGAGCCTATTTCCCGTATTTTTCATATTTTACCCAAAATATTTAACCTACTTAACCAAATTTAGCTTTTATTTTTTTATTTTTAAACCTTTGTGTTAAAACTCGGCCAAAGATGTTATCTAAACTATTTCTTTGTAAATGTTTTTTTCAAAAAAAAAAAAAACAAGCACCCGTCTGTTGAAACTCTTTATGAGGATTATGGAAAATCATTAAGAACAAAATAGAGAGTTGAAGTGTAAAAAGAATAAACTCTGAACACATACACACATTGCTTAGCAACATGTTCAGAAACCTAGAAAATAATCGCCGAGTTTTAACCTTTTTAGCCACTTTCAAATATCCATTCCATACCCTTAAACCATAGCCTATCATTACAACCCATCAAAGACCTCTTTATTTATGTGTTTCACATGTTAATTGGTGGAGATTAGATCTTTTGACAAGCTTATGATATTGCATGATTCATTGACTAGGCATCGAGTGTTTTACATACACATTACATGTATGGAAAATCATGGAAAATCATTAAGAACAAAATAGAGAGTAGAAGTGTAAAAAGAATAAACTCTGAACACATACACACATTGCTTAGCAACGTGTTTAGAAACCTAGAAAATAATCGCCGAGTTTTAACCTTTTTAGCCACTTTCAAATATCCATTCCATACCCTTAAACCATAGCCTATCATTACAACCCATCAAAGACCTCTTGATTTATGTTTTCACATGTTAATTGGTGGAGATTAGATCTTTTGGCAAGCTTATGATATTGCACGATTCATTGACTAGGCATTGAGTGTTTTACATACACATTACATGTATGATTCAGAAAAATAACCGAGTGTGTGTGAACATTGTGAGAGCATGCTAAGTCAATCGAATGTTAAGTCATTACCTATCTGTTTATCTTTTCATACATCCAAATAAAGCTTGTTTGTTTTAAATCTTTGATGATGACTTTTTGAAAACCAATTTGACCACCAAACAAATTAGTAACTTTGTAAATATTTAGATTTGTTTCCTTGCTTTATTTTAAGTTTGCTTGAGGACAAGCAAAGTTCAAGTGTGGGGATGTTTGATATACATTAAATTATACATGTTTTTATCCCACAAATCACTCCCGTTTTAAGCGTTTTTTACCGAAACCACGGCGTTTAGGTACCAAATTAGGTACTTTTATATTTTCAGGTCTTAAACGAAGTACGAGAGACAAATCTAATGAAAACGAGCAAATTCTGATGCAAATATGATGAAAATGGCAAAAATATGATGACTGCCAGATCACACACGACCGTGCGGATCACATGCACTACTGTGCCAGATCTCCG
>JARYGA010047453.1:0-34560 GCA_030545235.1 Helianthus tuberosus
ACCTAGTCTATAGTTTAGGAACCATACTTGACCATTCTTGTATATGCTTAAAACTACTTGAATTCTCCCTTAATTGTTTTCTTTCTATTTTATTTGGTCTCAAATATACATGCCTTTACCAAGGCAAACACAATACACATGTGAAGACTTGAAGACACTCTTATGACACAAACGAGGCGATCTTACCAAAAAATAGGTGTGAAAACCCATAACTTTTGGTGAAATCCCTCGATCCGCGTTTATCAATTTTTCACAAAATTTCACCATCAAGTTAGGAGTGATATCCATATCTTGATGGGAATTTCCTTTCATATTCTAGTGGATCCTTATCGACGAATCGAAATTATTTATTGTTTCGTCCGATAAGTACCAACCACACTAAGGTACGATGTTACCAAGTTAGGGGTGAAACCCGCATCTTGCTAACTAGTCCCGTTCCTCGATTTTCAATTCGCCAAAGTCTTAAATCCTCGATTGACTAATGACATGTAGTACCTGGAAGGGTGAATACCGTTAACCGCTTCTCGGTGAGAGTATTATACCTATTAGCCCAAAACATGTTTCCCTAACTCAAGAGGATTTTCGACCACTTTCGAAAAGTCTTAGTTTCGTTCTGAGACATTCCATGTTTTACATTGAATCTCTTTTATGTCCTATCAATTTTAATGTGTTTTACATTTGATACGCTTTTCATTTCAATGTCGAAGGCACGAATCGCACTTTACTCACAATCTTAAACAATAATAATTTCTTGAGAACAAACTAAATTTATTAATCTTTTGCCATTATTTGTGGATTTACAACGTGAATACTTGTTATGCTTATGTGAATTACTTGAAACTTACATGTTATGTGACATATCACATGCTAAATTATGCAAACTAACTTTTTCAAAAACATTATGATCAAGTCTCATTCTTTTCCTCTGGTTTGATCTTTTAGATGTCTTCCAGCCGTTTCTCCAGCTCAAAGAGAGGTTCAAAGTCGAGCTCCAACAAGAAGATGCTTGCGTTCATGGCCAAGCAAATAGCCCAAGTGATACCTGACATTGTAAGCAAGGTCACCGTAGCCAATACCCCCCCAACTCTTTGGTCGATTCCAGAGTTGACCAACCCAAGCTCGACTGCCATGAATTTTGTCACTTGCCTACTTGAAACCCGAAACGGAGATGATATCACCTGGGTGATCGTTGATTGTCTCATGTAACCAGTACACTTTCTTGCAATCAAGGAAAATTGACAAGTCTTCGTATCCTGTGAGTTAATTACCTGTGAAGGGTGGTTTCTAGGCACGGGGTGCCAACTCCTGTTACCTCTGATTTTGATCTATACCTGATTTATGTCAAGCAATACACAACACCCATTGGCTCACGTCTAGACACGAGCATTGCTTATCACCGTAGGACAAACGGTCAGAGTAAACGAAGCATCCTGACACTCGAAGACATGCTGCGAGCATGTGTGTGATTGACTTTAGTAAAAGTTGGAAGGACACTTACCTTTGGTTGAGTTATACTGCAGCAATTACCATTCTAATATTCAGACAGCTTTGTTTGAGGCATTGCATGGACGATAATGCCAATCTCCTTGTTGGACTAAGGTGGGTGACAACCTAATCACAGGTCCAGGACTTGTACTGAAATCTCTGAGAAGATTATTTAGATCGGGAATCATATGACGGCAACACGTGACCGCCAGGAAAGCTGATAAGCTTAGGAAACACTGGGAGTTCACTGCAGGCAAACGTGTCATAATTGAAAGTCTCATCCTGGGAGGGTGCGGTGCGCTTTGGGAAGCATGGCAAGATGAATTTACGTTATGTTGGGCCATTCAAAATTTTGGAAAGAATCGGTGATATGGCTCACAAACTCAAGTTACCCGACGAAATGGGTAACGTACATGATGTCATTTATGTCTCGAATCTAAGGCAATGTTTGCCCGATGAAACACTTGTGATACCTTTACTAGAACCTAAGGCTAACGACAAGTTGCAGTTGTCGAGGAATCTATCAAAAACGTGGACCAAGAAGTCAAGGTTCGTTGACATAGTCGAATTCCTATCGCAATAGTTTGTTGGAACTCAAGACGTGGACCGGAGTTCACGTGGGAACGCAAAGATTTGATAAAGCTCTAGTAGTCTCAATTGTTTAGGCGGTTGAATCAACTTTTGCTGTCATTGGCAAATTTCGGGACGAAATTCCCTTTCAAGTTGGGGATGATGTGGCACCCGAGGAAAAACCACAGTCATCCTAATTTAACACTCTGCCGTTTTGGGTTACTTATCAAATTTCGGGACGAATTTTCTTTCAAGTTGGGGATGATGTGACAACTCGAGATTTCAAGTTCCTTTCTTTACGCGTTACTTGTTTCACTGTTTTCATAATTCGTTTTACGTTTAACATGTGCACGATGTATGAATGATTAAAGTATTGATTATGTTGGTTGTTTAAGGAAAACTTAAGAATAGTTTATGTTTCATAACTTCCCCAGTTCTTGACGAAGTTTGGTCCTTCGTCACAAACAGTTCTCGACGAAGTTTGATTCTTCGTCATCGGTTCTTCGTCATCAGCATTCGACGAAGTTTGATTCTTCATCGAAGGTTTTGTTCGCCGCAAGGGCCTTAGCCCAAATGAAACCCAGCTGGGCTCGGCCCACTCGTTCTAAGTGTTTTTATACACATGAGGGTTAGGATAGTTTGATATCCTGGAGAACACAACACTATAGCAAACCCTAAGTTCCCTCTAATGTCACCAAAGGGCGACGACAACCTCTCTTATTCGGCAAAGCCCTTTCCTTCAAAGCATTCCTCTCTTCCTTATTCTAGCATACCTTCTACGAATCCTCGGTTAGTATCCGTATACCTATCTTGATTGTTATCAGTTGTTCTTGATTATGCGTGGTTATGAGAATTGGTAGCAATATTAGGGTTGTTTAAAATATTTGGTTAATGATCACATAATTGGAAACTGTTTATAATGCTAATCGATGGTTTGGGATTTATATGTGTAGTAGAATTGGTAAACATGATGAAATGATGTACATAAATTGCGGCTTGATCAATGATGAAGAGTTAAGGCTGTTCATATGTAACTGTTTATGATTAGTATGAGTAGGACAATGGTTATTATGCATGATCGATACATGGGGAAACTGGGGTGGGTTGGCAACCGAGTGTTTGCTGTGATTGTATGAATGAATGGATTGGTGTGATGGTGATCTTGGTAATTGTTATTCAACAGTTAGAATGATTAGGGTTTACAAGAAAACCATAACCATCTGTGGACATGAACGACGAAGAATGATCCTTCGTCACAAGGATACTTCGTCGTACCCAGACTCGACGAAGAGTGATCCTTCGTCGTTATGGTTCTTCGCCGTGCTCTTGCTCGACGAAGAGTGGTCCTTCACCACTAGGATCCTTTGCCGTACTCATGTTCGACGAAGAATAGGACCTTCGTGGAGATGCTGTTAGTAAACAGACAGAACATTGATTTATGATGTGTATGCTGATGAATGCTTATGTTGATGGAATCCTCTCTGATGCATGTTAATAATATTAACTATGAATAAGAAACCTGATTGGGTTCCTGTAAATAGCAAACTCACCTGTTAAATGTTGTTATGTGACATGCACGCGAGACGTGAACTTTTATGAGATTTGAGTATTGACTATGTGTTACACAGTGATCTTTGTGATGAATGCAATCTGTGAATAATACATGATTTAATTGATGATGATACTGATTATACTAGTAACCACGGTAGGGTTTGGTTGACCAACTTGGAACGGGTAATGTAACGTAACATACCGAGCAAATCTAAGGTGAGTTCACTTCTTTCAAATACAAGCATGCGTCCGGTGGGGACAATCAAACAGACAAACAAATAAACGGATTTTCATGAACCCACATCCTTGTAGGGGATGTGAGGCGGATTTCACAAACTCATATCCTTGCAGGGGATATGAAACAGTTTTCAGTAAATGTTGATGTTGGATAATACACTCACTTTCTATCACTTAAGTCCCATCATACTACCGGGTTAGTTGCTTGTAGGGCAACGGGGTTATTAGTTGATAACGCTATTAGGTTTGGCACCCTCATGACGTACCTGGATAGGACGGGCGTGAACTAATAACTTTAAAATCATGACCAATGTTTGATAGAGCATTAGAGAAGGTCAAAAAGGAGCCGTCTGCGGTATCGAGTTATTATCAACATAACATAAGTCAAATCTTGGTAACAAACGGTTAAACAAACTGTGAACTCACCAGCGTTGTCAGATACATTTTTCTGCATGCTTGCAGGCTTATAGGTACACGTTGTTGGAACTTGCTATCTGGGTTGCTGGAGTGGTCATGGGTCGATTTGCATGGAATCATGAGACACGTCTAATGGCTTTTATACACTTGGGTTATGAAACTCTTAATTATTGTAGTATGCTTCCGCTGAAATGTAAACAAAGTTTTGTAACGCTTATTTTAATAAATGAAAGTTTTATTTGAAATAATGTCATGAGTTCTATGTGATTGGTGGCTAGATCCTGGTACGTCACACGCCTCGCGGGGGTTCCCGCATGTAGTATTTTGGGGGTGTGACAGATTGGTGTCAGAGCCACTGGTTATAGTGAACTTGGTTTTAAAACGTTTTTATAAAACCAGACTATAACCGAACAAGTTCTGAATACGACCATGACACTCAGCTCCAGACTGCAAGGTTCGTCTCTCGTTTACTCATAACTAGTGAACATTTACATATGATATTGCCTGTGATTCCACGTTTAGCACAACAATATGAATTCATGTATTACTTGCATGTGTTAAGTTATTGATAATGTGGTGTTTCCCTAGACATTCGTGACCCATGTTTTGTGATGTTCTTTGTTTGCTACTCGAGTCTGAGGAACCATTTAACACGAGTTAGGAGGAACTGAGACAAGCATGCAAATCATAATATTATTGTGGGTGCACATATAATAATAATGTGGGGTACATGTGAGTCCCAACGAGGCCTAACAAGTGTTAAAGGGGTTCCATTCCTTTATTCAACCAAATGGGAAACACAACGATCCATAGGGGTCATAGCAATGACTGTTTCCTGTTTGAATGTGGTCCTTTCACTTCCCTCTGAACCCTTACGAGTCTCTATGATATTGAGTGATACCTGAACACGTAACTGAACGTCTAGCGAGCTGTGTAAAAATGTTAGGTGATAGTGCGAACGTCCTTGAGGCAGTTGTCGAAATGTTAAATGTTTGGTCTATACTATCTCACTTTTCTCGTTTACTTTGATGCAACAAATTGACGCCTCAAATTCAGAAGTATGGACACCTCTGTGATTCTCTAACGATTTACCGTGCGCTATTCGATTGACTCACAAGACAGATGGACAAGAAGATGAATGTGATGCATTACCAACCCTAGTGTTAGGATGACCCTGCTTTCTGACAAGGAACATCAGTAGGTTGACTTCAAACGAGTCCCTAACCCTAGTAAGCAACGTATGGGAGCCAACTCCTACGAATCAATCGGGGCGTAAACGCTGAGAACCGACCGGAATATGGGATGTGTAATTACTAGCACCATGGGCAGTACCCTAGGACGTGACAAGTACAACGGGAAGGTGGACCCTAAAGGAAAAAGATCGCAAGGATCTGTTTTCAAGCAACAACATTAGAGGCGATGGCCACGGCGACATCAAGGTACTCGTAAATCATAACTTTCAGTATGGAAATAAAGGTGACTTTGACAAGGATTGGGCGTTGTTAAGTCAAGACGTCAACAACCCAGGGAACAATGACAGTATTGGGAACCCTCGTAACCGTAACAATAACACTGGAAGTGGTGCTCGTGGAAGGGCATTTAGGATTGGTGTAGGCGACGCCAGGTGTAATAGCAACATGGTAGCTTGTATGTTTTTGGGTAACTAATCGCTTCATCTCTGTTCTGTTTAACCCTGATGCCTCGTGAGGACCGATAAGTTGTAGAAGTGGCTGATGGCAAGCCAATTGAAGTCTCACACGTTCACCTAAGGTGCAACACAATCTTGTAGGTCACGAGTTCGACATTGACTTTCCCTCTGCTACTGTTAGAAGCTTTGGTGTAGTTGATGGTATGGACCTGATGTCTAAGCCTCAAGCAGAAATCTTCTGTAAGGAGGAAATCGTATGTATATCTCTTCATGGTGGAGGTTCGCTGATTGTCAGCATCACTTCGGCGGTGGGAGCCCAGAAGTGTTTCACCTACCCTGCTACCCTATCATTGATTACCGGTGCGCAACCCGAGGAACTTCCAGGTTTTACCCACATTGTCAGGAGGAATATCAGATGTGTATCACGCCAGAAGTAGTCCTGATTTCTGGCACCCCTTATTGTCTTGCACCTGGAGGGTTGCAAGAACTGTCCAATCAACTTCAGGAACTACTGTATGGGATTTTTATCGATCTAGCTCCTCGACGAGGGGAGCTCGAGCTCTATTGTGGAAATGAAGGATGAGTCCTTTCGTACGTGTACAGACTACCACAAGGTGGCAATCATAGGCCGTTACCCTCTATCTCGCATCGACGACTTGCTTGACCCTCTGCAATGATCAAGCTTCTATTCGGAAACCGACTTAAGATCAGACTGTCACCTGATGGAAGACCCAGGGGAGGATGTTTCCTAACACGGCGTTATAGACACAGTACGGTCACTACGATTTTCTGTTCATGTTGTTTAAGTTATCCAACACACCAGCAGCCTTAGGGATCACATGAGTAGTATGTGTCAACCTCATCTCACCAGATTCGTCAACCGTGTTTATCTATGACATTTTGAATCACTTCCAGGAGAAAGGAACACCATGAATGGAACTTGTAGTTCATCTTAGAGCTCCTAGGGGAGGAGCAACTCCATGCGAAGTCTACCTAAGCGTGACTTCAGGATTTGAGAAGTACACTTTCTTGGTCACGTAGTCAACGAAGTGGGGATATACGTGGATCTCGCAGATATCCATTTTATTAGAAATTGATCGGCACCAAAGAGTCCTTCGGGGATACATCAATTTTCTTGGTCTCGCTAGATACTATCGCAGATTCATTGCGGTATTTTCGAAGATCGCGCAACTTTAATCTCTTTAGCACAGCAGGGTGCTGTGTATTCGTGGGAGACAAAACAGGAGGATGTCTTTTTAGCTTTTGAAACCCAACTCTGCAATGCACTGAGCATCGTCTTTATCCGAGGGTACTGGTGATCTAGTGGTATACCATGATGGTTAGAATCAAAGTCCCAGTTACACGTCGATGCAACGCGAGAAGGTGATGGCTTACGTAGTGGATTTACAAGAAGAATTGCACGAGTCACAACCTGCGGTGGAAGCCATGGTCTTTGGATTTAAGTTGGAGGCATTACTTGGACGGTACCAAATGCACTACTCAGACTGATCACAAGGGCCTCCCGTGTACCCTTGTTTCGAAAAGAGCTAAACATGTGATGGCATCGCTGAATGGAACTTTTTAATGATTTCGACTGCGAAACCTAAACGTGTACAAGCCTTGCAGCACACCATCGACTCTAACCTACCTGATCAGATCCGTTCTACTCAAATCGAAGCGTTGAAGGACGAGGACCTCCTAATTGAATCCGTGCGGGGCGTGGAAAAACGACTTGTATCTAAAATCGGGCGATACCCACTACCTCATGGAGCGAATATGGGTCTCACTGTACAGTAATCCTAGGGAACTTGTGTTGGGTGAAGCACACAATCCCCGATATTCTACTCGACCGGGTTTTGATAGAATGTCTTAGGATCTATGGATCTTGTACCAGTGACCGAATGTGAATGCCCACATAGCAATGTATGTGAACGATGTTTGAATTATAACAAAGTCAAGGTGGAGTATCAGAACCCTTTTGGTATGTGTCAGTAACCGGAAACACCCATTTGGAAATGAGAACAGACTGCCATGAATTTTGTCACTGGCCTACTTGAAACCCGAAACGGAGACGATATCACCTGGGTGATCGTTGATTGTCTGATGTAACCAGTACACTTTCTTGCAATCAAGGAAAATTGACAAGTCTTCGTATCCTGTGAGTTAATTACCTATGACGGGTGGTTTCTAGGCACAGGGTGCCAACTCCTATTACCACTGATTTTGATCTATACCTGATTTATGACAGGCAATACACAACACCCCTTGGCTCACATCTAGACAAGAGCATTGCTTATCACCATAGGACAAACGATCAGAGTAAACGAACCATCCCGACACTCGAAGACATGCTGCGAGCATGTGTGTGATTGACTTTAGTAAGAGTTGGAAGGACACTTACCTTTGGTTGAGTTATACTGTAGCAGTTACCATTCTAGTATTCAGACAGCTCTGTTTGAGGCATTGCATGGACGATAATGCCAATCTCCTTGTTGGACTAAGGTGGGTGACAACCTAATCACAGGTCCAGGACTTGTACTGAAATCTCTGAGAAGATTATTTAGATCGGGAATCATGTGACGGCAACAGGTGACCACCAGGAAAGCTGATAAGCTTAGGAAACACTGGGAGTTCACTGCAGGCAAACGTGTCATGATTGAAAGTCTCACCCTGGGAGGGTGCGGTGCGCTTTGGGAAGCATGGCAAGATGAATTTACGTTATGTTGGGCCATTCAAAATTTTGGAAAGAATCAGTGATATGGCTCGCAAACTCGAGTTACCCGACAAATTGGGTAACGTACATGATGTCATTTATGTCTTGAATCTAAGGCAATGTTTGCCCGATGAAACACTTGTGATACCTTTACTAGAACCTAAGGCTAACGACAAGTTGCAGTTGTCGAGGAATCTATCGAAAACATGGACCAAGAAGTCAAGGTTCGTTGACATAGTCGAATTCCTATCGTGAGAGTTCGTTGGAACTCAAGACGTGGACCGGAGTTCACGTGGGAAGGCAAAGATTTGATAAAGCTCTAGTAGTCTCAATTGTTCAGGTGGTTGAATCAACTTTTGCTGTCATTGGAAAATTTCGGGACGAAATTCCCTTTCAAGTTGGGGATGATGCGGCACCCGAGGAAAAACCACAGACATCCTAATTTAACACTCTGCCGTTTTGGGTTACTTATCAAATTTCGGGACGAAATTTCTTTCAAGTTGGGGATGATGTGACAACTCGAGATTTCAAGGTCCTTTCTATACGCGTTACTTGTTTCACTGTTTTCATAATTCGTTTTACATTTAATATGTGCACGATGTATGAATGATTAAAGTATTGATTGTGTTGGTTGTTTAAGGAAAACTTAAGAATAGTTTATGTTTCATAACTTCCCCAGTTCTTGACGAAGTTTGGTCCTTCTTCACAAACAGTTCTCGGCGAAGTTTGATTCTTCGTCATCGGTTCTTCGTCATCAGCATTCAACGAAGTTTGATTCTTCGTCGAAGGTTTTGTTCGCCGCAAGCCCACTCGTTCTAAGTGTTTTTATATGCATGAGGGTTAGGATAGTTTGATATCCTGGAGAACACAACACTATATCAAACCCTAAGTTCCCTCTAATGTCACGAAAGGGCGACGACAGCCTCTCTCATTCGGCAAAGCCCTTTCCTTCGAAGCATCCCTCTCTTCCTTATTCTAGCATACCTTCTACGAATCCTTGGTTAGTATCCGTATACCTATCTTGATTGTTATCAGTTATTCTTGATTATGCGTGGTTATGAGAATTGGTAGCAATATTAGGGGTTTTTAAAATATTTGGTTAATGATCACATAATTGGAAACTGTTTATAATGTTAATCGATGGTTTGGGATTTATATGTGTAGTAGTATTGGTAAACATGATGAAATGATGTACATAAATTACGGCTTGATCAATGATGAAGAGTTAAGGCTGTTCATATGTAACTGTTAATGATTAGTATGAGTAGGACAATGGTTATTATGCATGATCGATAGATGGGGAAACTGGGGTGGGTTGGTAACCGAGTGTTTGCTGTGATTGTATGAATGAATGGATTGGTGTGATGGTGATCTTGGTAATTGTTATTCAACAGTTAGAATGATTAGGGTTTACAGGAAAACCGTAACCATCTGTGGACATGATCGACGAAGAATGATCCTTCGTCACAAGGATACTTCATCGTACCCAGACTCGATGAAGAGTGATCCTTCGTCGTTATGGTTCTTCGCCGTGCTCATGCTCGACGAAGAGTGGTCCTTCGCCACTAGGATCCTTCGCCGTACTCATGTTCGACGAAGAATAGGACCTTCGTGGAGATGCTGTTAGTAAACAGACAGAACATTGATTTATGATGTGTATGCTGATGAATGCTTATGTTGATGGAATCCTTTCTGATGCAAGTTAATAATATTAACTATGAATAAGAAACCTGATTGGGTTGCTGTAAATAGCAAACTCACCTGTTAACTGTTGTTATGTGACATGCACGTGAGACGTGCACTTTTATGAGATTTGAGTATTGACTATGTGTTACACAGTGATCTTTGTGATGAATGCAATCTGTGAATAATACGTGATTTAATTGATGATGATACTGATTATACTGGTAACCACGGTAGGGTTTGGTTGACCAACTTGGAACGGGTAATGTAACGTAACATACCGAGCAAATCTAAGGTGAGTTCACTTCTTTCAAATACAAGCATGCGTCCGGTGGGGACAATCAAACAGACAAACAAATAAACGGATTTTCATGAACCCACATCCTTGTAGGGGATGTGAGGCGGATTTCACAAACCCATATCCTTGCAGGGGATATGAAACAGTTTTCAGTAAATGTTGATGTTGGATAATACACTCACTTTAAAATCATGACCAATGTTTGATAGAGCATTGGAGAAGGTAAAAAAGGAGCCGTCTGTGGTATCGAGTTATTATCAACATAACATAAGTCAAATCTTGGTAACAAACGGTTAAACAAACTATGAACTCACCAGCGTTGTCTGATACACTTTTCTGCATGCTTGCAGGCTTATAGGTACATGTTGTTGGAACTTGCTGTCTGGGTTGCTGGAGTGGTCATGGGTCGATTTGCATGGAATCATGAGACACGTCTAATGGCTTTTATACACTTGGGTTATTAAACTCTTAATTATTGTAGTATGCTTCCGCTGAAATGTAAACAAAGTTTTGTAACGCTTATTTTAAAAAATGAAAGTTTTATTTGAAATAATGTTATGAGTTCTATGTGATTGGTGGCTAGATCCTGGTACGTCACACGCCTCGCGAGGGTTCCCGCATGTGGTATTTTGGGGGTGTGGTAGGCGTCTTCCAGGCGAGAGCTCTCGATTGGTGGACAAACTAGCGCAACATCTGATCAAATGAAGACGCCTACGCCCTCCCTTGGGCTGAGGTTAAGCAACTGGTGATGACCAAATTATGTCCTCCGCATGAGCAGCAGAAACTCGAGGAGGAATTCTGGAACCTTAAGCAGGTGGGTGATGATAACCTTGGTTACTCCACTCGCTTCAAACAGTTGAGCATCATTGTACCGCACCTAGTCCTCACGCCTGAGCGTCCGATTAGGAAATACCTGCAAGGCCTTCTCTCTTCCACCCGAGATACCATCAAAGCCATAAGACCCGACACCATAGAGTTAGTCTACCACCTAGCTGCTAGCCTCAATAACAACAGAGTGAGAGCAAACAATCCGCAACCCCCATCACCACCAAAGCTGTTAACCAAGTCACCACTAAGCCCAAAGAACCCAAATCTCAGCCGCGGAACAACAATGGAAAGAAACGCAAGTTTCAAAACCAGAGTTGCAACGCGATCACACTTGTTGCTAACCCAAATCCCCCGCAAGAACCTACCAGAAAACTATACATTAGGACTCATCCCAAGTGTGACACTTGTCACTACCATCACCCTATCAACATATCATGCCGCCATTGCACCAATTGCAATCGGTTTGGGCATGTAGTCGCCGCATGCCGAAGTGGTCCTACACCACAAGGCAACTAAGCCGAGCAACCTTCTCAAAACCAAAACCGTCAAACTTCTGCCAACAATGTTCGAGCATGCTTCAAATGTGGAGATCCTACTCACCTCCGTCCCCAATGTCCGCAAAACAACCAGGAGCAACAACAGCAACATGCACCACATGGACGCGCATTCAACATCAATGCAAATCAGGCACAAAACGACAATGAAGTCTTAAACGATACGTTCCTTGTAAATGGTTTATATGGTTCTTTACTATTTGATATTGGTGCGGATAAGAGTTTTGTATCTGCTGAATTTGAACTAATGTTAAAATGTACACGCTCTAAACTTCCACAACCGTTCACTGTCGAAGTCGCTAATGGCAAGCCTATCACCGTTGACTCTGTTATTCACGATTATTTTCTCACTCTTAACGATCATGAGTTTCCTATCGACCTCATACCCATGCAATTGGGAAGTTTCGATATCATAGTAGGCATAGATTGGCTTCCTAAGAACAATGCTAAAATCACTTATCACAAAAAGTTTGTTCGACTTCCTCTTTCATCTAGTGATACTCTACACGTCTATGGCAACAGACCTTAAAAGGGTCTTAAGCTCATGTCATGCACACAAGCAAACAAGTACTTACGTAAGCAATACTTGGCCTTTTTAGCCAACGTTGTGAAAGAAAATGGCAAGGGAAAAGACGTAAGTGATGTTCCAGTGGTGTGTGATTTTCCCGATGTTTTTCCCGAAGACCTACCTGGCCCTCCTCCTTCTCGTTCAGTCGACTTTTGCATTGATCTCATCTTCGGTGCTACACCCGTTGCTAAAGCTCCTTACTGTCTTGCACCTTGTGAGATGCAAGAGCTATCCAGCCAACTTCAGTAATTACTTGATAAAGGCTTCATACGCCCTAGTACTTCTCCTTGGGGTGCTTCAGTAATTCCCGATGTTTACCCATTGTAGGGTAACCTCGGTGTTCCAACCCGTAACTCACCAACTCTCGGTTTATTGGAAAGGAACGCAAAACCGTGAGTATACTCGATCCCGTTTTCTATTTATTACACTTTGGGTGCAACATGTACACTTTATACAAATCACGCAATCATAATTAAACTTGTTATAATCACACTCTATCCATACAAACATGAGACTTGTATTATTCTTGTTATCTCGCATGCTATGTATACTTGTGCCTATATGCTCATTAACTTTGCTAGCCTACCTTAACAATTATAGCGCTATAGGATTAACGCACCGCCCATATTGTTGTGGTATTGTTAAGTAATCTATGTTACACCATTGTCATTACGACGACATTGGTAATCACGATTGCGTTAAACGATGGTTTGACATATAGTTTACACTTGTTAGTATGTTAGTAACATTATATGCAATTACCATGTTGGATATGAGCAAACTTTTTCACTATTATGCTATGCTACTAAAGTTGTATACTCGCCAACTTTTGTTGATCGTTATTTTAATACATGTTGCAGGTCGCTAGTTGAGGTTGGTGAAGAAACTTAGTTAGGGTCAATTTAGATACACGCCTAAAGTTAAACTTATGTATTTGTTTCATGTTTGCAATTTGTGCATTTACCTTTCAAGACAATGTATTTTCAATTTAGATTTTAGGAAATTCGAATTAAATAATATTGTCACAATTAGTGTTATGAAGTCTCTTACAATCTTGTTTTCATCTCACTCCGATGTTTCCGCCATCGGTTGGGGTGTGACAGCTAGCTCTGTATCAAGTCAAACAATGAATTGATATTCTCTGACTGTCTAGCATTGATTATAACCTTAATGTTAATATATTGCTCATAGGCCTTGCAAAAAGTTTTATGAAGTCACAATTAGTGTTATGAAGTCTCTTACAAAAAGTTTGTTCGACTTCCTCTTTCATCTAGTGATACTCTACAAGTCTATGGCGACAGACCTTAAAAGGGTCTTAAGCTCATGTCATGCACACAAGGGAACAAGTACTTACGTAAGCAATACTTTGCCTTTTTAGTCCACGTTGTGAAAGAAAAGGGCAAGGGAAAAGACGTAAGTGATGTTCCAGTGGTGTGTGATTTTCCCGAAGACCTACCTAGTCCTCCTCCTTCTCGTTCAGTCGACTTTCGCATTGACCTCATCTTCGGTGCTACACCCGTTGCTAAAGCTCCTTACTGTCTTGCACCTTGTGAGATGCAAGAGCTATCCAGCCAACTTCAGTAATTACTTGATAAAGGCTTCATATGCCCTAGTACTTCTCCTTGGGGTGCTCCAGTCATGTTCGTCAAGAAGAAGGATGGATCGGTTCAAATGTGTATCGATTATCGTGATCTTAAGAAACTCATTGTCAAAAACCGCTACCCTCTTCCCCATATCGATGACCTCTTCGATCAACTCCAAGGCGCAACATGTTTTTCCAAAATCGATATTCGTTCTGGCTATCACCAACTTCGAGTCCTCGAAGAAGACATTTCAAAAACCGCGTTTCGCACTAGATATGGTCACTATGAGTTCGTGGTCATGCTTTTTGGTTTGACTAATGCACCTGCAGTCATCATGGATTTGATGAACCGTGTGTGTAACCCCTACTTGGACTGCTTTGTGATTGTATTCATAGACGACATTCTGATTTACTCCAAAACCCAAGCTAAACACGAGCGTCATTTGCACCTAATTCTCTAAATCCTACGAGCCGAACAACTATACGCCAAATTTTCCAATTGTTGGTTTTAGATAAAATAAGTTCAATTCCTTGGACACGTTGTGAGTAAAGAAGGTATTCGCGTTGACCCCTCAAAAATCGAAGCTGTCAAGAATTGGATTGTACCAAAGTCTCCATCTGAAATTCGTTCATTCCTTGGATTGGCGGGTTGCTACCGTCGGTTCATCTCCAACTTTTCAAAGATCGAGGTTCCCCTCGCTTCGTTAACCAAAAAAACATATAAGTTTTGTTTAGGGTCCCGAACAAGAGGAGTCTTTTCAAACACTCAAGGACTTGCATTGCAATGCTCCTGTTCTCGCTCTTCCCAATGGAAAGGACGATTTTGTTGTGTATTGCAATGCGTCTAACTGAGGTCTTGGTTGGGTTCTCATGCAACGAGACAAGGTTATCGCGTATGCTTCGAGACAACTCAAGATACATGAGAAAAACTACACTACTCACGACCTCAAACTTGGTGTAGTTGTTTTTGCGTTAAAGATATGGCGACACTACCTATATGGTACCAAGTGTGTGGTCTTCACCGAAGATAAGAGCCTACAACACATCTTTAACCAAAAAGATCTAAACATGCATCAACGCCGATGAGTAGAATTGCTAAACGACTACGACTGCGAGATTCGCTACCACCCTGGTAAGGCGAATGTCGTGGCCGACACGCTCAGTTGAAAAACTCACGTTAATAGTATTCGTTGTTTCCAAATCCTAAACGAGCTCTGAAACCACATTCGTGAAGCTCAATACTCGTTCGTTAACGAAGAAAACATGTACAATGAGATCAAGTATGGTGCTGAAAACCAACTCGTGTCCAAATCCGATGGAATCCTTTACTATCTCGGTCGCGTTTGGGTACCAAACCATGATGAACTTCGTGAGCTCATTATGAAGGAGGCACACAAATCACGATACTCTATTCATCCAGGCGCTGACTAGATGTACCACGATCTTCGTACATCTTATTGGTGGCCTGGTATGAAGAAGGATATCGCCACCTTCGTTTTGAAGTGTCTCACATGCTCAAAAGTTAAAGCCGAACATCAGCGCCCATTTGGTTTGCTCGAACAACTAGAAATTCTACTCTGGAAATGGGAGAGCATAGCAATGGATTTTATCACTAAACATCCTCGAACCCCTTCTGGACACGATAGCATTTGGGTGATCATCGACCATTTGACCAAATCCGCTCACTTCCTCCCCATTCGTGAAGATTACAAAGTTGAGAAATTAGCTCGTATCTGCATGAATGAAGTCATTTGTCATCATGGTATCCCTATTGACATCATTTCGGACTGCGATGGTCGTTTCACCTTAATCTTAGTACGGCCTTTCATCCTCAAACGGATGGTCAAACCGAACGTACTATCCAAACTCTCAAGGACATGCTTCGATCATGTGTGATTGATTTTGGTGGAAATTGGGATGTACATTTACCATTGATAAAGTTCTCATACAGCAATAGTTACCACTACAGTATTCAAATGTCTCCTTTTGAAGCATTGTATGGTCGCAAGTGTCGTTCGCCTATTTGTGGGCACGAAATCTTAGACGCACAAATCACTGGTCCTGAGCTTATACAAGAAACAACAGACACGATTCTACAAATCCGCGACAATCTCCTCAAGGCTAGAAGCAGACAAAAGAGCTACGCTGATAAACGTCGCAAACCGTTGGATTTTAATGTTGGTGATCATGTACTCCTCAAGGTATCCCCTTGGAAAAGAGTTGTTTGCTTTGGTAAGAAAGGAAAACTCGCTCCACATTTTGTAGGTCCCTTTAAGATACTCGAGAGAATTGGTAAAGGGGCGTACAGATTAGACTTAATTCAAGAACTCAACAACGTTCATCCAACGTTTCACATATCTAATCTCAAGAAGACCAAGTCAACGAGACCTTACACTTCGTGGAAAAACCGGTCGAAATCATGGATCGAGGAACTAAACAGTTAAGAAGCAGTCGAATTCCAGAGTCAAGGTTCAATAGGAAGGTAAACGTGGCGCTGAATTCATTTGGGAACTCGAGAGTGATATGGAGACCAAGTGTCCACACATTTTCGTTGAGTCTTGATGTGTGTAAAATACAACCTATAAATTACATCAAATGAGGCATAAAACTAACCCCTTTTTAGTACTAATGTTGGAAAAAGTGTGCTTTTGTCTTCTGTTTGTATTTTTAGGACTAATTGAGCGTAAATGAACAAAAGGAACAAATATGCAGCAAAATCTAACATAAATACAAGGAAAGGAATAAACGTGGCATGCCCGACCCCTCGACAACATCTTCCCAAGCAAAAACAAGACAGCAGAAGGCTGAACATGCCCCGTGCCCAGCGGACACGGGGGCGTGGCCAGTTGTCTGCAGAAAGGACAAAGCTTTAGAAGCTTCTATTCCCGACACGGGGGCGTGCACAGCTCAACACGGCTGTGGTCAACGCTAAGATTCGCAGAATCAAAGCAAATCTTGATAGGACAGATACGCTTCTACACACGGGGCCGTGCCCAGCGGACACGGGGGCGTGTGGAGCTAATGCAGACAAATTGCAATTAATGAAGAAAGAGAATAAGGATGGACACGAGCCGTGCCCAGCGGACACGGGGCCGTGTCCGCGCTTCTGTGAAGGCTATAAATAGAGATGCTTGGTTCACTTCAAAAGCATCCCTTGGCAAACCACCTTTCTACCACTTCACCCACACTCTACCACCATCACAACACCCACATCCACCACCATCATCCATCTAGAGTGTGTGTAGTAGTCTCGGGATCCAAGATTGAAAGTAAGAGTTCTTGACAATCAAAGGCCATGTTTGCCTAAGTCTCTTACATCACTTGG
This sequence comes from Helianthus tuberosus, assembly GCA_030545235.1. Taxonomy (NCBI): domain Eukaryota; kingdom Viridiplantae; phylum Streptophyta; class Magnoliopsida; order Asterales; family Asteraceae; genus Helianthus; species Helianthus tuberosus. The sequence goes on from JARYGA010047453.1 coordinate 17,460, forward strand.
TGAAGACAAACATTTAGTGTAATACTTTTGATTTTTAATCTTTTCGCACTTTTTATTTGGTTTTGTATTAATGACTTTAATAACTAGTTTCTTATGTTGAAGGTGAAACTTCCTTATCATTTGTCCGTGGTGTCTTGGCATTATTTTACTGTCTATATAAAATAAAAGATTTTCACCATTCATATCTCTACGGTCTATATAGAGATATGTTGGCTACCTGGTCGGGGTTAAGGGAATGGTTTGGTAAGGTTCTTGCCTTGTTCAGTGTATAGATCCTGCAAGGACCTGGGTCAAGCTTACTAGGACCTCCTTCAATACCCACTGGTATTGGATGGCGGGGGTGCGAATGGCTCTATCCACTCATATGTAAACTACTATTAATACATTAACCCGGCTACTTGGGATTGTATCCCTGCTGACTCAAACCACTTAGCCGAGGGTAACGTCACCTTCAAAAGAGGGGCCTACCATATTACTCATTAATAACTTAATTAATTATCTTCCAATATTCCAACCCTTTAGGATTGTATCCTTGCTGAATCAAACTACTGGGTTGAGGGTAACGTCACCTTCAAAAGAGGGGCCTACTACTATAACTAAGATAATCTCTTAAAAAGTGCAATAGTGCGAAAATCATCAAAGGTTACACTAAAGGCGAGTCGGATCCAAGTGATTCATATTGTATATCTGTTTTTATTGTATTTTTATTTTCAGCATTTTTAGTTTTTATTTTCATATTTAAAACCTTTTTGTAAATTTTTTATTTGATTAGACGTTGAGGATAAACAGGTACTAAAAGCTCTTGTGTCCTTTGACGACCTCGGTATCTTACCAACGCTATACTACGCTCACAATGGGTGCACTTGCCCATATGTGTGTTTAGTGTTAGTAAAATATCGTGTTTTATAAATTTAAAACTTGACTAAAGTGTTAAAAAGGGCTTAAAATATACATAAAACATGTACCACGCTTAACGCACATCAAGTTTTTGGCGCCGTTGCCGGGGACACAAGGATTTTAAGAAAGTTAGGTATCAACGGCCTAATCGTTTTTCTTATTTTTCTTTTCTTTTTTAGGATTTTTCTTAATTTTTTAGCTTCTATAGAGCTCAGCACGGGGCCGTGCCTGGTCGGACACGGGCCGTGCCCAGCATTGTTACTGGCAATTTTTATTTTCTGAGTTACAGAGAGTTGAGCACGGGCCGTGTTGGTGCAGCACGGGGCCGTGTTGAACTCCCCAGTAACAGGGATCCGGAAAAAAAAAATCACTGTAACTCCGACCACGGGGCCGTGTTCAACTGAGCACGGGATCGTGGTGAAACTTCTGACCAACAATCTTTTTGTTTTTATCGCAGGACTTGGAACCCAGGCGCCGCACCTGAACTTCCTACGCTGTGCTTGAGCTCCAGTTCCAATAAAGACATAAAAGAACCTCTAGATGAACCCGAACGCTTTCTAAGAAAAAGTCTTAAAGCTAAAAATCAAGAGAAAGTTTCGGGGGACCCACTTCCAATGGCGGATCAACGTACTCTAATGGATTACCTACGGCCCACAGTAGGTAATCTCGGTGTAGGTCCCTCTCGAGGATGAGATAAAACCTTATCCTTGTTATATCAAACACACTAGCGAGTGCGGAATCCAAGCTAGCATGCAACCGAGACTTTATACGAGAACAAGCACAAACACAACATTCAACGATTAACACCACTTGTATTAATGCGTATGAAAGGTTCGGTTACAAGCCCAATGTTCACAGATGTATTCTGCAAACTCTCAAAGTTCTCTCGTGTGTGTTCTCTTCTCTCTCTTTTCACACAACACACTACATGGGTATATATACCCGACACAGCAGGTCTGGTCGAAGGATCAGACAGATTGATCGAAAGATCATCTGTCGACCAGAAAGCCATCGAAAGATTCACAAATACCTCGAAGGATGATATCCTTCGAGATATCCTTCGAGTTCATCCATCGAAGGTTTATGTTTCGAACTCATCTATCGAATGTTCATCTTTCGAGCTCATCGAAGGATATAAAACAATCCTTCGATGACACATCCTTCGACACAACCAGCTTACAACATTTTTCTAACTGTTTGGTCAAGTCAAACCAGGAGGATGGTTGACTTGGTCAAACTTACATCAACCTTACATTAAAGACATCGTTTTGTATCATGACGAAATACAGACAATGTACAGACACAAGTGCACCAACAAACTCCCCCTTGGCTGTAGCTTTGTCTCGATCTTCGTGTCTTCAAGTCTTCAAGGCCGAGTCGAATCGAGCCGAGTCGCGTCCACACAAAGTGTATCAACAAACTCCCCCTTGGACGCTACTCGTGATGGTTTGTCTTCTGTGACTTTCATGTCGGAGGATCTTCAAAGTCTTCACGCATCGTAAGTAGAAAGTGTATCAACAAACTCCCCATTTAACTTAGGTAGTGTGTCAATAAACTCCCCCTTAGATTGAACTCTCCATTGAGTCATGCTCGTGAATCTTTTGATTTGTCAATTCTTCAGATCCTTGTGGTATTGATGAAGGGACAGCGGCAACTCGATCATTTTATCCTTTGAGTGCCTCCACTTCGTGTCTTCATTCCAAAGCTTTTCATAGAACATGTTCTCCTCGCCTTTAGCATCTGCACATGCAAGAAAGCTAAACGCATAATGAGAACAACCGCTTGGAATATAGTTAACATTTAAACTAACGACACATATGAGATCAAATCTCAATCAAACACCAACCGACAGCAGTTTGAAAGTTTAGAAAAATATTCATTTTAATCCTTTAACTTTCAAAACTCGTTAACTTCGACTGTTTATGAAGATGCAATTGTTTTCCAGCTTACGATCAGGATTTTGGATAGGATAGACTCGAGTTCCAACATCGGTCAATCAAAAATAAACTAGAAGAAAAATCTTTTTGGATTTTATAAAGTTTAAATTAAAACACACCTAAAATCTTTTTGAAATTTTTGAATATTTCAAATGTAAAGACAGAAAGCAGTAAATAAATATATACAAAGATGCAGAAACTGAAAGCATTAAATAAATATTTACAGACATTCTTTTTGTGAGTTTCGAGGGTAGGAGAATCATATCAGTGTACGGTCATGCCAAAACGCTCTTGTTGTTCAATTAGTTAACATTAAGATAAGCATCCTATAACAATTATCGGTATTGTTGTCCACATAAGCTCAACTTATCAGATGTAATCATGGCGAGGGGATACGTTAAGGTATGATTTATACTTACCGACCGGTGTTCATCCACATCACGACACATTCCCGTATCAAGGTATGCACGAGGGTTCATCTTACCGGTGAGTATACCGATTATCATCTGTTTGACCGTATATGATGTGAGATTCTCACTTATTTTGATTTGAAAACAAGCCCTATGTGATAGAATCACTTATTGATGAGGAACTTGATTTTCGAATGCATGAGGGCACAGGAGCAAGTCCGTGAACAGGTCAGTACTTTCGTACAGCAGAGAGACGAACTTGACTCCCGGATAAATGTGATATTTTATCACTTATTTTGATATGGACATGTGATTGTTGATCACTTATTGAGGTCGTATGCAGTATGTACACGTATGTATAGTATCATGGAAGATCTAGACTTGCGTCCCCGTTATTTTTCGGTAAAAGATACAACCATGATACCCAGATGATAAGCAGCAAAAAGACCGAATATCTCAGAACCTCGGCAATCTCTCAAACGAAATTTCGGTACTAAGACCATATGCCAATGAATGGTTCCCACCTGGTCTTCAGTCGATTTAAGTTTATATCACCCTGCACACTTTAAAATGATTGTGAGCCTACCGATACATCTTATATAGAGCTGCTTATCGTTTTTCAGTTTAGGTTTAAAGAGGTTTAGACAGACCACTGATGTACTATCATTTTCTCTTTTGCTCGCCAGGAAACTCATTTTTGTTTTTCTATTGTTTTTGTGTTTATGAAATTTTTTATCAAATATTGGATTTACTCCCCCTAAAATCAACAAACTAAGACAAAATTTAAAACACAAAGATATTTACAAAAATGATTTTCCGATGTTGGTTAACTCATGTTTTACCTCAATGCCGTTTACCAAAATTAAGTTTTAATCAGAAATGATTTAGCGAATTTTGGAAAAATCAGTTGGCATGTCGGTAAGCGGTGCGGACCATGACAGCATTGTCTGGCCAAAGAGTGCTGAACGAGATAATAATTCACAAAGCAGCTTAAATATCAGCAAGTATAGGAGAGATTAGAAATTTAAAACCGTATCCTGCAACTGCATCGTGCATTGCAAGAAATCTGAGTGCTCCCCCAAACTGAATATCCACCCGGTATGGATTTCAAAGTCGATTTTGTAGCTACTTAGAAATCTCTTGACAGCAACAAGATCATAAACCTTTGGGTCCGGCTAGTCTTCCTCATTGCACCAGCGAAGGTCTTTGTCTTTCTCTTGCAGAAGTAGTGTGCGGTTGTTCAATCCACGCCAAGGCATCCGCACACCCGGTTGGTTTGTTCAACAAACACATTTTCTTCAATCACACCACGAAGAAATGTACACTGCACGTTCATCTTGTAGATTGTTGAACTTCAGACGTGCTGCAGGTGCGTACATTTTACGTGAATCTATCCCGGGGACCCGATTAAAAACCATAACAACCAAATTTTGGCACATTTTTCATCTGGCCGAATTTTGCAACTTCATTCAACAACATTCTATCATCAGACATTTTTGTCTTCTTTTCTTTTTCCTTTCTTTTCTCATTTCTCTCCATCAAAGGCAACAACTCCTAGATATAATGATATTTCAGAGTGTGGTGTCGCCAATCTTGTGCATGGACGCTCCACTGTCAACAATCCTAAGACCATCAACAGTTCCTCCTGGAATATCCTACACACTCACTCAGAGATTAGTTGGAGAGAGGGACCCAAGCCTTTGTGGACTTGGGTCGTCCTTGATCATCAAGGAAAGTGATTTCAATCACTTGATGATTAGGAAAAAGAACCTGTGGTGCTCCCCCTGACTGAATTACCTGTTTTTGTTTCCAAGCTGTTTGTCCTTTACCAGTATTTGTATTAATTGTTTTAGCATTTACTGGTTTTACAGTTTTAGGTTTTGCTTGAACAGGTTTTTCTTCTTTGACCTCTGATTTTAAGGCCTTTTCAATTACCTTTTGATTCTTTTGTTTTAACTTCTTTTCCCTTTCTTTCAAGACACGTGGGTCTTGTTTCGGGGAAAATAATCGTTTTTGGTAATTGGTTTCTTGGGGAGCACTTGTTTTTGCCTTCAACTTTTGCAGGTATGGGCAGTATCTTACAATATGCCCAATGGTGCCACACTCAAAACACATTCTCCGCTCTACAAACCTCGGAGAAACATGTTGATGATCAGACGGAGAACCAGACAATGAACTTTGTGATCTAGACGTGCTTGGACCTAAATCACCTCCGTTGGTGTGTTGGGTGTAGTTATTCTGATCATTTCGTTTTAAAATTCCAACTTGTTTTACAAAATCAATGTTAGATTTATCCTGAAATGTTTCAAGTTTATCTGAACCCGTGGATCCAACAAAGTTCACTTTCGGTTCTCTTTTCTTAACAGGAGCTCTTTTGTTTTGCACCCATTGTTGTTGAACCTTAGGTGCTTGAACATTCTTGTTCTGAGCCTTCTTTCCCTGTACCTTACCTTTTCCGGAATTGACTTGTTGTTTTCGCTCAACTTGTAGTTTTTGGTTTCCGTATTGTTTTCTAATTTGTTCACACGGAATTGGATCACATTGAGTGACGGTAACTTTGCCACTTTTGTTCCCCAAAAACTTATCAGTGCATCCTTCAAAAATTTGCTCAATTAGATCTTGATTTACATTTTTAATTGGAAAATCTTTGTTAGAGTAGATTTTGCTATCTCCTTTGAGCGTGTACAACAAGTTACTCCCTTCAAAACTTGATACAATCGACTCCATTTCTTTTGACATTTCAGTCTTACTCGGTTTCACTGGTGGATCACACAGGATGTGATTCTCGATTGGAATATCTGTTGTAACCGAGTCAGACTGTTGGTTCACAATTTCATCAGATTCATCATCCGAAGAATCAGTATCCTCAACAACGGGAGGACTCTGTTCCTTAACACACGATGAATCTGTCACACTTTTCTCAGATTCTGATTGACCCGAGGATGATGTACCAGTTGTGAACCCGAGGCCTGCTGCAAAGTCATCTAGACCGAGTGGCACAGTAGGTTCAAAACGGGGCATATCCTCGTCATCAGGCAATTTGGAGTAATTGTGATTCATTGGGGGAGGACATGATTTGAATCCCATACACTTCTTATCCCCCTTTTTCTTTTGAACATCAATAATGTGATCCAATACATAGCGGGAATTGGAATAACTTTCCAATTTCTGCTTGATTGTTTCACATTCACATCGAGCGGTTGCCAACTCTACCATCTGCTTTTCAATTGTGTCTATAAGATCATTGTTAGCATGTTGTTTTCGCAAAACAGCTTTTTGTAATTCTGAAACATCATGTCTTAATGACGCAATTGTTGTTTTAAATTCCTTTTCATTTCTGGTTAAAAACACGTTAGCTTCAGTTGCTTTAGCAAGATCTACAATCAATTGTTGATTGTGTTTGTGTGTGATTTCAAACTGACTTTCCTTTTCTGCATATTTAACATTTAAACTATCACACTTTTCACAGCTAACTACAGTGGGTTCATCGACACATACCTGACCTGATGAACTGTCGACATTAGCCATAAAGGCTGAATGGAGAGAAGACGAAGAGTAAGCAGCTTGATCCATCAAATTAGATCTTCTTTCAGTTCCTGCTGCAGCTTCTTCCAAAAGCTCATCAATATTTGCATCGACTGACGCACTTGATGTCTCATCCACATGATCATTTCCTGAAGTGGAGGATTCTTCATCTGAGCTTCCACTATAACCAGAACTGTCTTCATCTTCAGAAGATGCAACACCATTGGTGGAAGATTCTCCACCACTGGCGTGTTTTAAATCCTTTACGACTTCAGCAAAACATGCTGTTCCACCATTTCCTCCTTCTCCAAGCTGAAGCGACCAATCACAACCCTCATCTATTTGAACCACCAGCCCCCGGTTGGCATTTGATGACCCTGCTTGGCCTTGGTTGTTGACAGGTATCAACGTACGAACATTGTTCCCGTTCTGGTTCTGCTGGTTGCCTTGATTTCTGAACGGATTTTGATTTCCATGCTGAGCTGGTCTTGTGCATTCCCTTTTGAAATGACCCCGTTCGCCACAGTTAAAGCACTTGACAGCTTGCTTGTCGAACCCATACTTGGTGTCTTTCTTGTTTTCCAAATTGGTTCTCCCCGTCCTTTCCATAAACTCCTTTGCTCTTCGAATTGCACTAGCAAGAGCCCATTTGATATCCATCATTTCAAACTCTTCTTTATCCACTTGCTGATAATCTTCATTGGTTAGATTGATATTCCCAATCTGACCTGCGATCAATCCACTATAAGCACTAACCAAGGTATTCAACATCTCCATATGCTCCTTGGCTACTTCGACACTGACTTTGGAAAAGTTGGAAGTGTCTAATCTGACTGTGTTAGGATTGGAAGTGGCTTGAAAGTTTGAAGAGCTTCCATAAAACCCTTGCTGTTGCGGGTGTTGCTGCTGAGCTTTCGGTTGCACATCTGGTCTTGAATACACCATCGTGTATGCTGAAGGATCAAACTGATCTGTTGTGGAAGGTCCGGTGCTTGAGATGAAAGCTGTTTGAAGCTTCGCGTGTTGAGAAGCTGGTTTTTCTCCACTGATACCTCCTGCAATCCCAAAGTACATTTCTGGATTTTGAGGAGTTTGTGTTCTTTCTGCTTTAAGCTTTTCTTCTACATCCTTATTCTCCAATCTTTGAATTAATTCATAAACGGTGATTGTGTCTAGAACACCATTTTCTTTGAGAATTTCAAGATAACTGCTCCACTTTGCTGGTAAGCTATCAGCGAATCTCTTCACCAATTCTTGTGGAGTGGCAGTGACTTTAAAAGCAAACATCTCGCTCAACAAGTGATGGAACCTTGTAGATAACTCTGCCAAAGTCTCATTCTCCAAACACGTGAATCCTTCAAACTCTTTCTTCAGTAATTCTTGCTTGATCTTTCTAGATTGAGCATTTCCTTCACAACGTAACGTGAGCATATCCCACAAGCTTTTAGTAGTCGTGCAGTAAACAAACTGGTGGTAAATGTCTTTGTGAAGAGCTTGTGTGAGAATCATGAATGCTTTCTTTTCTAACTCAAACTTCTTCTTATCTTCTTCAGACAAAGTGCTGTAAGTTTGTGGATTAGATCCTGCAACTTCCAACTCATTTTCAAAAGCTGTGAAGAAGCACATCCATAGATCTTGACCTTGTCCCTGAACATAAGTTCTCAGCCTTTCTTTCCACCATCCCCAATCATTGATGTGATTTAACTTTGGCGGTTTTGTGCTTGTACCAGTTTCACTGTCGTTCTGCATCATAGATTGAATGCTGTTGCTTTGATTTGTGACCAAGGCCCATTGATTTGCAGTTATCATTGCAGCTTGAGGTGGGGCAATAGCTCGCATCCATGCAGTTTTGTCGAAATCTGACGTAGATTGCGTAGATTGCATAGCTGATGATTGTGGAGTCGAAGTTATTTGAGTCCACGCGGTTGGATCCCACTGACCGTTTGTTTCCATTTTATGAAAATTAATATATTAAGCGAAAATTGATTTAAAATTTGAAAAATAAGTTTTCTCCTTTTAAAAATTTAATTTTCACAAACTATGTTAAAATCTCGAAGGATAACAACCAGCCGAAGGATCAAGAATCGAAAGACCTGAAAAGCACAACCTGTTAAACTTAAACAGACAAGGATCGAAAGATCAACACCTGTTCGAAAGATATACACTTGTTCGAAGGATCAACAGTGTTCGAAAGATCACTGTTGAATTTCGAACAATGACTTCGAAAGATTCACCAAGACGAAGGATCCTTATCTTTCGAAACGTAACAGTAGCTCGAACAATATATCCCTCGAAAAGATTCCTTGGCTCGAAAGATAACTCACTGACTTCGAAAGATGTTCGAAGGATGGGTATCTGTCGAACCTCCTTGATCGAAAGATGATCTTTCGACTTCGAAGGATATCTTTCGATGAGTACTGACACAGCAGACAAACAGGTGACAGGTTGGTGAAAAAGGTGACGGGTTGGTAAATCTTTCGGCAGAAAGTATGGTTCAGACCATCATTTTCTGCAAAAACAGATTTTGTTTGATTATTTTAATCAGTTCACCCTTTCCAATACACCAACAACTTTCGAAAATAACTAAACAAGATCAAAAGATGTAAACTTTGAAGAACACTTGAAGATATTATGAACACAATGGGTTTTCCGGTAAAACTACAAACTTCCGAAACCCGGTTTTGCTTGAAACTTCACTAAAAATCAACTTCTAAAATGTGAACATGAAAGAAAAAGTGATTTTTATAAGAACTTCCAGCAAAACAACAAGATGTAAACCCGATTAACAATGTTTTTTTGGAAAATATAACTTTTCAAAACCCGAAAAACAGCAAGAACACCTCGGTTTTAACAAGGAGAAGAGCCAAAGCTCTGATACCACTTGTAGGTCCCTCTCGAGGATGAGATAAAACCTTATCCTTGTTATATCAAACACACTAGCGAGTGCGGAATCCAAGCTAGCATGCAACCGAGACTTTATACGAGAACAAGCACAAACACAACACACAACATTCAACGATTAACACCACTTGTATTAATGCGTATGAAAGGTTCGGTTACAAGCCCAATGTTCACAGATGTATTCTGCAAACTCTCAAAGTTCTCTCGTGTGTGTTCTCTTCTCTCTCTTTTCACACAACACACTACATGGGTATATATACCCGACACAGCAGGTCTGGTCGAAGGATCAGACAGATTGATCGAAAGATCATCTGTCGACCAGAAAGCCATCGAAAGATTCACAAATACCTCGAAGGATGATATCCTTCGAGATATCCTTCGAGTTCATCCATCGAAGGTTTATGTTTCGAACTCATCTATCGAATGTTCATCTTTCGAGCTCATCGAAGGATATAAAACAATCCTTCGATGACACATCCTTCGACACAACCAGCTTACAACATTTTTCTAACTGTTTGGTCAAGTCAAACCAGGAGGATGGTTGACTTGGTCAAACTTACATCAACCTTACATTAAAGACATCGTTTTGTATCATGACGAAATACAGACAATGTACAGACACAAGTGCACCAACAAACTCCCCCTTGGCTGTAGCTTTGTCTCGATCTTCGTGTCTTCAAGTCTTCAAGGCCGAGTCGAATCGAGCCGAGTCGCGTCCACACAAAGTGTATCAACACTCGGCACCGCTATCAATGCACCGAATGTCGATGCCAACAACTTCGAACTTCGGCCGCATTTGATCCAAATGCTCCAAAACTCCGCAACTTTCCATGGGCTTGCGGATGAAGATCCCCATTTACATACTACCAACTTTTTCAAAATATGTGATACTTTTTGGATCAACGGAGCATCAAATGATGCCATCCGCCTCCGAATGTTCCCATTTTCGCTAAAAGACCGAGCTAAGGCTTGGCTTAACACCCTCCCAGTTTGATCGGTAAACACCTGGGATGAACTAGCCCAAAAGTTTTTGTATAAGTATTTCCCTCATTCAAAAACAGCTAAATTAATGACTGAAATTAACACATACTAAGAAGAGGACGAGAAATCCTTATATGAAACTTGGGAAAGGTTCAAGGAGCTACTAAGAAAGTGTCCCCATCATGGTCTTGCGGTATGGCAACAAGTATCCACTTTCTATAATGGGTTGTTGCCACACACAAGATAAACACTTGACTCTAGCTCCGGGGGACTTCTAGGTAATCGTCACCCAAATGAAATTTATAATCAAATTGAGAAAATTTCTCAAAACAATTTTCAGTGGCACACTCCCCGAGGCACACAATCTATTGCCCCGGGCGCCCATAAGGTTGACGAAAGCACCTCTTTACAAGCCTAAATCGAGGCCCTCTCTTCAAAAATAAAAAAGTTAGAAATGACAAAAATGGCCTCGGTTATGGCTTGTGAAGGGTGTAGTGGACCACATGAAAATTGGAGTTGTATGAAAGAAATGGAAAATCAAACATAAATGGTAAACTACATTGATAATAGACCTAGGCCGTCAGGTCCCCCGACGGGTACCTACAACCAAGGATGGCGTAACCACCCTAACCTTGGTTGGAGAGAACCCGACAATAGTAGTAACCAACAGAATCAAAACCAACGAACAAACTTTCAACAACCAAGAAACGAGTCACAAAATTTCTCTCAACAACAAGGGGGACGAGAGAGGCTTGAAGATACTATCTCACGCCTCATCTCCGACACCGAAAAGAAAAACTCGGATCGATTCCAACAATTTGATTCGAACTATAGAAATCAACAAGCTAGTATTCAAAATATTGAAAAACAACTAAATCAACTAGCTCAAAATTTCTCCGAGAGACAACAAGGCATGTTACCAAGCAATACCGAAACCAACCCAAAGGCGCAAGTACATCTCATTACACTGAGAAACCGTACAGTAGGTCCCGAGGAGGCTCCGTTACCACCATCAGACAAGAGTCATTCCAATCAATCCGCAACTTCGCCAACACCACAAAAGGAAACGACTCCTCCACCAACTCACGAGCCCGCCGAGAATCCCGCGGTACCCTACCCCGGACGGTTGCTTCACCAAAAGACCGATGAGCAATTCACAAAATTCTTAAACTTACTAAAACAATTGCATGTTAATATTCCTTTTGTAGACGTCCTCACTCAAATGCCTAAATATTCAAAATTTATGAGAGACTTTCTCACTCACAAAAGGAAAATTGAGTCATTGCAATTAGTTAATTTAAGCGAAGAATGCTCCGCCTTGCTACTCAACAAACTCTCACAAAAGAAGATCAATCCCGGAAGCTTTACCGTCCCTTGTTCGATTGGGGGATCACCCATACGCAATGCACTAGCCGATCTTGGGGCTAGCATCAACCTCATGCCCGCATCAATGTTCGACCGACTCGGAATAGGAAAAACAAGCCCTACAAAGATGAGCATACAACTCGCCGATAAGTCCATTAAGTATCCACAAGGTGTAGCCGAAAATCTATTGGTAAAAGTCGGAGACTTTGTCTTCCTGGCCGACTTTGTCATACTAGATATGGAGGAATATACCGAGGTACAGTTTATCTTAGGAAGACCATTCCTAGCCACCACCCACACAATGGTGGATATGAATGGTGGGACATTAACATTGAGGGTTGGGGACAAGGAAATGGAATTTGGGATTGGGAAAAGAGTAGAATACGACGACCCGGTCAACTACATGAAAGTCATAGACTCAAGTTTGGATGATGCTCTCCGACGGTGCAAAACATCCCACTTGGGTAACATATGACTGACTTTGGGTCTAGCCATGGACCCTTATAAACGTGGCGTACCACGGAGGCATTCCGCGGAACTATCCTTAGTTTTAGTTTAGATTAACTTTTATGCTTTCTAGTTTAGTTTTAATTTTCAGGAATAAAACACACTCGGAATGGTGGAGGTTACTAAGGGAAACTTGAACCCACACCCCATGCACAAAAACAGAGCCTCCCGACGATTTTTCTTCATTACAGCAAGTTCAGCACGGGGCCGTGCTCAGCCCAACACGCCCTGTGCCCAAGGTTCTGCAGAAAATGCCCAGTTCAGGTAACTGGACACGGGGCCATGTTTACTGAACACGCCCCGTGCCCAGCCTTCTGTCAATTATGATACTGGCAATCTGACCACGGGGTCGTGCCCGGACCAACACGGGCCCGTGTCCAGACGCCCAGTAACTTAAATTTTTGTTTTAAACACCTTTTTACACATTCAATTAACCTAAAAACTTATTTTTGGGACACATTGAGGACAATGTGTAATTTAAGTGTGGGGGGGATGCTAAAACCTTGAATTTTGCAAGTCCTAACAACAAGCCTTACACAAAACTCTATTGGAACCGTTAATCACCCCAAATTTTTTTCAAAAACTTTTCATTTTTTTATTGTCTTGGTTTAATTTGGGAATAACAAGTTCTAAAAAGGTTATATTTTTACCAATTTACAACCGATAGCGTCGTGATAAAAAGAACCAACATAAGGAAATTATGAAACGGGATGACAAACCTAGTTAAAATTTGATTATATATACTTGATCACATTATAAACCCATTCCCACAAAAAGTGAGTTTTGAGCCTTTATTGAGCATACAAATAAACATCTTTAAGCTAAATGCTCATTTTTCGTTTCTTGTGTGAATAGCCGCTTGGTTTCTTACGACTCTAGAACTTGCCATGACGATACATTCTCGGTCCTTACCAACTTAAACCCAAGTAAGTAAATGATGGAGGCATTAAGACTATTTCAACACCATTATTTTTCTTTTTCTTTTAACCTACCCAAAAATCCCCCTAGTTAACCCCTTTGAGCCTAAACCTTTTCGTTTCTAAACCCACAAAACAAACACCCTTTACCCACCAAAACCCTTTTTATTTTTAACCCTTTATTTTAGTAAAAAGCTCGGTTTTCATGTGACACTCCTTAAAAAAATGAAATGAAGAATAAGAAATAAACAAACAAGTTCCTCAAAAGAAACTTTATTTGAAAATGCTTTATTTGAGTAAAAGTCACAAAAACAAAAAGTTTTACGACGACCGACGCTTTTCGCCCTTTTTACTAACCACTAACCCAAAACCACATACCTTTAACCCAAGCCTAACCCTTCCCCAAGTCCTCTTGATATTTACAAAGGTTTATAGTTAAAAAGGATGAGGATTGATTGCTTGGCAAGCATATGGTAGAAGTAAGTTCCATGCCGGTCTCGAGCGTTTCACAAAAATACATTTTCGGCCGAGTGTTGAGTGATCTCCCGTGAGGTATGTGAACTTGTATATAAATGGAATTTTAAAAAGGCATGTTATGCCCAAATAAGTAATTTCTCTTATGAAATTTTCTAAATAAATCATAACGAATAGGATTGTAAATAACATAAAAATAAAGCCTAATAAAGATCTTGGATTCCCGACACTCAAGACAAGCCCAAAACTTCTCTTTTACCCATTCCATTTGGGAGTGTAAGCCACATTGTAAAGAGTTTTGCTTGAGGACAAGCAAAGATTCAAGTGTGGGGGTATTTGATGTGTGTAAAATACAACATATAAATTACATTAAATGAGGCATAAAACTAACCCTTTTTAGTACTAATGTTGGAAAAAGTGTGCTTTTGTATTCCTTTTGTATTTTCAGGACTAATTGAGCGTAAATGAACAAAAGGAACAAATATGCAGCAAAATCTAACATAAATACAAGGAAAGGAATAAACGTGGCATGCCCGACCCCTCGACAGCATCTTCCTAAGCAAAAACAAGACAACAGAAGGCTGAACACTCCCCGTGCCCAGCGGACACGGGGGCGTGGCCAGTTGTCTGCAGAAATGACAAAGCTTTAGAAGCTTCTATTCCCGACACGGGGGCGTGCACAGCTCAACACGGCTATGGTCATGTTCATACTCGAAAACTTATACTTTAAACACCATTTCTACACGCTTTATACTTGCATAGTACACTTTCATGCTCGTAACACTTAAAAACCAACTAAAATACACGAAACCGGCCAAACTTAACCATCTCATACAACCAGCACCCCTTTGCGTGAGTGACCAAGGCTCTTCGTGCGAACTGCTCAATCGCACCAAATGCCCAATCACAGTAAGCCATTCCATAGGCCTATAAATACGTGCCTACCTCCACTCCTTACTCTTTCCAGCCGCACCAACTGTCTCAAAACTCCCTGAACCTACACTTTCGAGCAAAGTATTGCAGCAACAAGCTAAGTGAGGTCCCAATAAAGATTTAAAACCTTGATTTTACTTAAGTTTTACACTGTAAAATTTTGTTTTCATTAAATCTCTTGTACAGTATGTTATAGATTCGAAACTTGGTGAAATCTAGTACCCACCAAGCTCACAACTCAGTTCATAGTTGTTGGTTTGCGTTAGCTTAATTTTCGCCAAAAAATAAGACGGAACATACTTCTTTCATACGAATGGACCACTCTTTCGCACAAGTGGAACCCCATTCGCACGAATGGTTCTGTTTTCGATCTTTTTGATTCAAGTTCATCCGTGTACCAAGTATTGAAGTCCCCTCAGATTCACTATCTTCAATATGGATGAGTCTGAGTTTGACAGAAGTGTGAACCGTGGGAGCCTTGGCTTTCCATCCTCACCCCACTTGCGTACCTCGTAAATGAACACCAAGCAGTTTCCTAGAAACAAAGTAAGTTGACCCCGCCTCGCCTCCAACACTTGCCATGTTGGGTATGACACGCATGGGTTATGGTTAAGTGTCATGAATGGACCTTCGCACAACTGGATCCTTTCGCACGAATGGACTTCCCATTCGCATGAACAGGCTTCCATTCACCCGAAGGGGCCTCCATTTACATGAACAGACACCTGTTCGCACGAACTGATCTTTCAATCGCGTAAACAGTGTTGTGAACTTAGCTTATCTTCATAAATTCATACTTTTTGTGTTTAAATTCTGTTCTGAAACCTTCATCTAATACACACCATCGTTTACCCATTGTAGGGTAACCTCGGTGTTCCAACCCGTAACTCGCCAACTCTCGGTTTATTGGAAAGCTACGCAAAATCGTGAGTATACTCGATCCTGTTTTCTATTTATTACACTTTGGGTGCAACATGTACACTTTATACAAATCACGCAATCACAATTAAACTTGTTATAATCACACTCTATCCATACAAACACGAGACTTGTATTATTCTTGTTATCTCGCATGCTATGTATACTTGTGCCTATATGCTCATTAACTTTGCTAGCCTACCTTAACAATTATAGCATTATAGGATTAGCACACCGCCCGTATTCTTGTGGTATTGTTAAGTAATCTATGTTACACCATTGTCGTTACGATAACATTGGTAATCACGATTGCATTAAACTCTGGTTTGACATATAGTTTACACTTGTTAGTATGTTAGTAACATTATATGCAATTACCATGTTGGATATGAGCAAACTTTTTCACTATTATGTTATGCTTCCAAAGTTGTATACTCGCCAACTTTTGTTGATCGTTATTTTAATACATGTTGCAGGTCCCTAGTTGAGGTTGGTGAAGAAACTTAGTTAGGGTCGATTTAGATACACGCCTAAAGTTAAACTCATGTATTTGTTTCGTGTTTGCAATTTGTGCATTTACCTTTTAAGACAATGTATTTTCAATTTAGATTTTATGAAATTCGAATTAAATAATTATTGTCACAATTAGTGTTATGAAGTCTCTTACAATCTTGTTTTCGTCTCACTCCAATGTTTCCGCCATCCGTTGGGGTGTGACAGCTAGCTATGTATCAAGTCAAACAATGAATTGATATTCTGTGAATGTCTAGCGTTGATTATAACCTTATTGTTAATATATTGCTCATAGGCCTTGCATCCCTATAAATCTGAAAATTTGATATATAAATTTAATATAAAATCAAACCATTGAGAAGATGATTTGTGTCGAAGGTTTTGAGAAAACATTTGCAGTCAGAGAACTGACCCTTAGATTTTTCGTAAGGAAATTTGATTTGACTTTCTTAAATATTTGGATGGTTTTGACATGAAATTCGTAACATGAAGTTTTCTCTTAAACAAATTTGATTATAATTTGAATAAGTGAACTCACCAACCTATTTGTGTTGACACTTTATTTTTACGTGTTCTTCAGGTACATGAGTTCGGCTTCGGGATTTTGGCTTGTCTCGTGGTTGTTGATGCAATTGTAAAATAAATAATGGTTTGGTTAACTTTTAAAACTATGCGGGACTGTTTGTATTAAGATCCATAAGGGATCAAACAACTAAGTTATGTTTGTGTTTATGTTTAAACCTTAAGCTCTATGTTTTAATTAAGTTACATGTCCAAAAATAAATATTGCATCGTCCAATAAGATACTTATGGGTAACAACCT
>JARYGA010047454.1:0-22298 GCA_030545235.1 Helianthus tuberosus
CAATCCGGCTATCAAGCGAATACTGAAGAGCCACTAGTGTTCCAGGCCCAGTCCCAGGAAAAACCCAAGCCAAAAAAGAGAAGGAGAATCCTGGACTGGAAACGCGGACGAAGGAAGAAGCCAGCTGCCCAAAAGGTGAAAAAGACGGAGGATCCAAAAGACAAAGGAAAGGGAAAGGGAAAGGAGACAGGGGAAAGCTCCGGGCAAGCCCAGGAAATGCCACCGTGGGAGGAGCTTGACCGAAAACTTGCAAACGGTGACTTCATCGGACCTGCCAATGAAAACATTTTCAATTTCCCAGCCCAATCTGAACTTCCAATTAATTTGGAACCTGCTATTCCGGACCTTATTGTCAATCCCCAACCTTTTACATGGAAATTGGAAGAGTGGTGGATGAGCGACTGGCATTTTCAGAATTTCATGAATAACCCCAATGTTTACTATCCCCAGTTTGATCCTGAACCTGCACCATTCCCACCTATGAGCGCAGAGAACGTTGCCGAGTTACGCAGCTACGGAGAGGAACTGGTGGATGCGGGCAACCGGATTCGGGAAGTGGGGGAATACATCACGTGGAAGTACGACGAGAGGGAGCGTCGTTTCTGAGAAGCCAGTTGATTGTGGTATGTGAAAAAAATATATATAAATAATAATAATAATAATAATAATATATTAAAATATGTATAATAATAATAATAATATAATAACTAAAAATAAAACTTTTGTAAAAATTGATGGTTTGTAGTGATGTATAATATTATATAAAAATCTAAATGTCGCAAGGACGACGATTTTGGTTATATTGTGTGTTGACTTGATTATGTTGTGATTGCCTTGTTGTGTTTAATTGTTATCCAATGTGCGACAATAATTATATATATATATATATATATATATATATATATATCTTGTTAATTACCCAGATGGAAAACGCAATAAACCAACCGGCAACCGAAGTTAACCAATCGGAACAACACAATGAAGATCATTTTCTTAATAGGCAAGATATAGAAAATATCGTTGCTCAGGGAATAGCCAACACTATCCCTGCCATCGTCGCTGCTGTTAAGAACCCCGTTGAACCTTCTCAAGCCAACAATAGCAAACGTGCTCACGACGATAATTTCAGTAACAGTGTGAATGGAGGCGGCAATAACGGCAATAATGTGGTTCAGGCCCAATACTCAAGAAAATGAAAGTTGCAACACCTGGTTGCACTTACAATGAATTCCTTGCCTGTAAGCCGGTCGAATTTGCAGGCAATGAAGGGGCAACTGCCGCACTGCGTTGGTTAGAAAAGACCGAAGCAGAAATTAAAATAAGCAAGTGTGCAGAGAAAGACAAGGTAATGTATGCATCCCACCTTTTCAATGAAGAGGCGTTAGAATGGTGGAACACGGTGCTGCAAGCCAAGGGAAGTGACATGGCTTATGCCATGAGTTGGGAGGAATTTAAGGGATTGGTGGAGAGAAAATTTTGTCCCGACTATGAAATGGAACAAATGACAAATAAGTTCCTGAACCACCGGATGGTGGATGTTGATTGTCGAGGGTATCCTTCGAAATTTTTTGAATATGCTAGAATTGTACCAAATCTGGCATCGCCAGAACCGGTGCCTATTTCTCGCAATATTTGGGGACTAATTAGCTAGATTCGTGATATAGTCAAAGCTGCGAGACCTTACACGATTGATGATGCGGTCGACTTAGCCAACACCCTGACTGACGGACTGGTGCGCACGAGAGAAGAAAACAGGAAAAAGGAATTGGCTCAAAAGATTACCCAAGGATTTCGTGTGGGTAATAATGTGACAACCCGTACTCTCGTTGACGAGAGAAGGGTACTATAGTAATAATTGAAATTTTGGATATTAGTATTATTAATATTATCTTTTGCAAAATAATAAACCGCGACGAGAGTTTTAAATATTTACGCATCCAGTTAACATAATCGGGCCTATGTGTTTTTGCTAGACAATGAATTTGAAATCCATACACTTGGGCTAGACCCAAGCCCACTCCCTAAACCTAAAACCCTATCTATATAAACTCCTTAATACCCCTACCCCTCACTTATTATATCAAAAACCCTAATTCCTAAAAACACATTCAGCCACACAACAAACATTCACCCCAACCTCTTTCTCTCTGCTCTTGAATTCTGGCAACCGGAGTTCTGGCTGGAGTACGGCGGAGCATCGTCTTGTCTGGCGACACTGCACACCAAAACCCCCCTCCCCCTTTCATCACTCTCTCACACACACCCCAACCATTGTTTCTCTTCGAGTAGATAGTCGGCCACCAACAACCGGTGGTGGCGCACGACGAGGACGGTACGTAGCGGCGGCGGCTTTGATTCAGAGCGGTTCAAGCTCCATTTCAAGTGTCTGGTTCTCAGTAGTTGGAGTGTCGGGTCTCGGGTTTAAGCGGGTCAGTTTGGTTCGACGTTTCGGGTCAAGTTCAGTTTAATGAGTGGAGCAGATTGGGTTCGATTCAGGATGTGAGCTCGGTCCAACCATGGTTCAGCGGGTTCGAGTCTTGGTACAGTCCCGAGTCAGATTGTTCGATTTGGTTCTCGAATTAGGAAAAAGTAGTGGCAGCGTACATCTTTTTTTTGGTTCATAATTTCCGGTCAGTAACATTCTACGTTTGAATATTGGTGTTCATTAATTTGGATGTATATTTGTTACTATTTGCTTGATTGAAAGTTGTCAAGAACATGCTCTTTTAGCAATAACTGATGTTGTGATAATAATATTATTCTTTTACATAAACTGTTCATATGTGATGTAGTATGTAATGATAGAATTCCAAAGAATAAGTATTAAATGGAGTCTGATTATTCGTATTAGTTGTGAGCTTTAAATGTTGATTCAGATTTAAAAGCATGAACATGAAACTGATTGAATTAAGGAACTGGGTTTTCTTTTAATAACTTGATTCTGTATTTTCATGGAGGGTACAACTTTATATGCTCAAGGTACAACTGTTTAATGCATGCTTTTATATTTAGAAGATGATGACCATGTGATTGATTGAATGTGAAAAAGATAATTGTCTTATCTGTTAGTGTGGGTATCGGGTATTGGAAATTGATGTTGGGTTTAAATGAAGGGTACAAGTGTTTAAGCAGGGGTGCAACTAATTGGAATAATATATGTTTGAGCATGAATATTATAAGTTGTTAAATAAATAAGGCACACCTATTTATCTGGTACGACAAAAAGGAACCCGATCGCACAATTAATGAACTGGCCCCACCATTGTTTAAAATGTTTCAAATCTAATCGCGCAATTAGAAGCTGGTCCCACTTGATTTGATTCGTACACTCCATACTAGTCGCACAAGTGGTTAAATAATCGCACACTGCACCTTTTCAAACATGCAACTTAAATGAACTCAAGATGGGCCACACATTCGACACTGTTAGTCATGAACTACATACTGTTTAATACGTGTACACTACTTGACAATGCGTGATAGATACGTGTAGCTTGTACGTGATTGCTTGTATACCGTCCTAACGAGTGGTAACCATAATAGGGTGTGGTTGACCAACTTAGGACAAACATTTTATCTGCCGAGCATACCAAGGTGAGTTCACACTTTCTACAAGGCATGGGATTCCCGGTGGTTTGGGAATGGGTTAAAGTTTGATAAGGAAACATGTGTATTCTCTTTGGGTGGAATACGTACTCCACCCTCTTAACTGAAGGGTCACAACATTGGAACCTGCGTGATCTCCTAGTATGGGACACGTACCTCCACCCTCTTAATTGATGGGTGACAACATTGATGCTAGACAACAACTCTATCATTAAGTCCCTCATTTCTATAACGACTTAATCGCCAGGCCAATGGCGAACGGGTCATTAGTTAAATAGCGCTATTAGGTTTGACAAGCCTCACACCGTGCCGCAGAGGACGTGCGTGGCCTAATGGATCTGGGCACGTCAATGATGATAGACATTGACTTAGGGCACCCAACTACTTCAGTCAGCAGTCTATATGGTAACGAGTCTAGTGGGATATTTATGGGGTAGCCTACATAGCTGGGATCCAGAGTAAAAGGAAAGGAATGGCTATGTTTTAAGCTATGGGGTAACCCCCACGGCAAGTAAGCCAGCTAAAATAAACTTATGCTTTTGAAACAACTTAAAACGAACACCCAACTGTGAACTCGCTCAACTTTGTTGTTGATTCGTTATTATATGCCTTGCAGGTCGTTAGGTGCTTAGATGGAGCTTACACAGGAGGGAGAGGTCGTTGTGGGACATGAACCGCTGTGTGTTCATGAGAAACTTTATGAATTTCAAACTTATATTTTGGTTTTGATCTTATGCTTCCGCTGACTTTTAAATTTGGTTTTGGACTTTGGTTTGGTGAACTTTAAACGTTTATTTTGCTATGGTTTTACTTTACTTTACTTAATGTTTATTATGATTGGTGGTATGATCCTGGTCAGTTACACGCCTCGCGCCGCTTGTGGATTTTGAGGGTGTGACAGATTGCTATCAGAGCCATTGGTTATAGTGAACTAGGTTTTTTTTAAAGAGGAAAGTCTTTTTGACAAAAACCAGACTATAACCTGTTCAGTGCTCAACGATCCACAACGACGCTTCGCTCTACGTGCAAGACTCAACACTCTAGGTGGTATGATTTATGTTTGTATTGCATACTTCCTAGTTTACATTTACATTGTGTGTTGCACATGGTATGCCCAGTTAGAGTAGTAGCATGATATCTACTAGCCCGAATGTGCTCTTTATGACACCCAACTATTTACTTGAAATTTGACGTGTGGTGATCAAATTCTTTTCCTGTTTTCTCCTCCCCCACTACGACAACTGTTTTATGCGTTTTATATTCATACGATTTCCTCGACATGACATCGCCGTTACAACAGGAATTCAGATCTGGCCCTCCGTACTTTCGGTTGGCAAGACAACATTCACGTAGACCAGAGCCGGCCCAAACGATCTCGGATTTAGGAGAACAGTGTACCCACGCGTCCATGTCAACAAACCCCATCATCTCCACTAGTTTTCGTCACCAGAAACGAAGCAGTCATAGTTACACCTGTTTGCCATTGTACAACTCGAAACCCCATTACCCAAACTCTATTTTGGACCAATGATATACTCACGTGACCATGAGGCAACGAACTTTCCTTTCGTGTCGTTGCCTCCATCTACCATTACTAGAACTGCCTCTAGAGAACAGAATAGGTGGCGGAATTCTTCGGTTATTTGTTGAATTTTGTTTTCGCTTAATTCTTCGTATGAACATCACCAACCTCCTGTTTCTTCGATCCGCAACCGATATAACAAAACAATAACAACCATACCATGATTTCCACCGATCACAAGATTACCCCCCCCCATTACCTTGTTAAGTGGTTAATTCTTATTCTAACTTGATTTACACCTTCATATACCCAATTTAGCAAGTGGATGCCTCCTAATGATAGGATAGTCTTCGGGACATTTGAGGATGGAGATACGGATTACTCAACCTATAAACGGACATGATGAACTACACATTTACCTCACCCTCTTCCCCCTTACACTACCCGAGTCGTATGTTGATCCTATGGTAGTTTATCTTAATTATGTGAAATCTTTTCGCTAGCCTTTGTACCAACCTATGCTTGTTGATTAATGCAATGCCAAACTTCTACTATTGACTTAGACAAAACCATCATTCTTTTACCAAAGTGACACTACGTCCCCGCTTCTCCAAGCAAAGACACTAATACGAACTCACTCTAGTTTAGAGAAATCGGATGGCTCCACTTTCGATCATTGATGATCACTTCTTGAAACCCGGAGTATGGTGATGTGTTGATGATACGATCATACCCTCTTGAACATGTTTTCACGTCCTTTCTTTGAAACCTCTTGAGTACACAGGCATATTTCAGATTCATTCACACGACCTAAGGAAACTCCTCTGAATTTGGTTGCTTACCGACTCAATAAATGGCAACCTCATCTAGGTTCATGGATCAAGGTGAATTATTCCTTTTTCGCATGTGGGTGAGCCCGACAACTTAGACGGAAGTTTTGGTGAACCATAACACTACAAACTCGTGCAACAACCATTCTTCTATGGTAATCCTTGTTATGCGTAATATACCAACGTGGTACCTCTATTCGGTAAACGGCATTCTTCATTTTAACCTTATACAACTTGCGTGCTACCAGCTATGCTCTCGACATCAGGTAAACCCTACTACGGATTCTTAAACGCCTACGCATCGATTGCGACTACCCTTTTTGCATGTTTCCGCATCCGGTCGTGATAAACTTCTCGAATACAATGATCCTCATCCTAACAACATTCTCCGTGAACTCTCGCCTGCAAGAATTACTCTCTACGAACGATACTCTAGGAGCAATGGGCCATGAATACCATAGATATGGAGGTATCACGAGAACTGTTCTTAGAACTCGATATGACCGAGATAGGTTCCCAGTCACGACATTGGAATTTAGCCTACCTTGACGGATATGCCACTTGTTTTCTTTGATGACATCTGAAACTACTCCAAGAGCTAGTAGGAATCCGAACGATACCTACACCTTACCATGGAGCCCCTACAACACAAAAACCTTATGTTTAGTTTCCAACGAATGACTTTTGACGTTGCAAAGCCCGCTTTTCTTGATCGTATGCACAAACCCTCGCAACTCTAACTCGAAAGATTGCTCAGGAATCCGCGTTTCATTAGTTGAAGGTGAAACTATGTAGTACACCCATTCTTTCGTTACTAGAAGGCATAGACGATTTCGTTGTTAATTGTGACGCGTCTATCCAAGAACTTAGTTGTGTGTTGATGCAACGTGAGAAAGTCAATTGCTTACGCATCACGCCAACTCAAGGCTCACGAAAAGAACTACGCTACCCACGATTTGGAGTTGGGAGCAGTAGTGTTTGCACTCAAGATATGGAGACATTACTTGTACGATACCAAGTGCACCATTTACACCGATCACAAGAGTCTCCAGCATACCCTCGATCAGAAGGAGTTGCACATGCGACAACATCGATGGGTCGAACTCCTCAACGACTATGAGTGTGCAATCAAGTACCATTCAGGCAAGGCCAACGCTGTGGCTGATGCCCTCAGTCGGAAGGAGACCAGACCTAAGCGTGTACGTGCGTTACAGCTTACTATCCACTCTAGACTTCCTACCCAAATCCATGATGCTCAGGTTGAAGCATTGAAGGAAGAGAACCTTAAAGCTGAGTCCCTACAAGGCATCAAAAGGAGACTTGAAGTAAAGGAAGACGGTACTTACTATTTTGTAGATCGTGTATGGGTTCTATTCTATGGAAACCTACAAGAGCTTGTGATGGATGAGGCACACAAGTCTCGTTACTTGGTACATCCTGGTTCTGATAAGATGTACCACGACCTCAAAACCATATACTGGTGGCCTTGTATGAAAGCTAGCATTGCCAGGTATGTTAGCAAATGCTTGACATGTGCTAGGGTCAAAATCGAGTACCAAAAGACATCAGGGTTACTACAACAACCAGAGATACCAACATGGAAATGAGAGCAAATTTCCATTGATTTCGTCACTGGCTTACCTAGATCTCAGCGAGGAAACGACACCATCTGGGTGATCGTGGATTGCCTGACTGAATCTGAACGTTTTCTCGCGGTCAAGGAAACCAACAAGTTTTCAAATGTTGCAAACAACTACTTGAAGGGAGTAGCTGCTAGGCGCGGAGCGCCCGGTCCTATTGTCTCTAATTATGACTTACGTTTCACGTCCAATTTGTGATAAGCCATGCACAAATTCTTCGGCTCACGATCGTGCATGAGCACTACTTAGCACCCACGAACGAATGGTTGAACTAAACATACCGTCCAAACTCCTCTTGAAGACACAATGCAACATGTGTCACTGATTTTGACAATGGAAGGGAACCACACCTACCTCGTTTAGAGTATTGATAGAACTCAATCTTATGTTAAACAACCGTACCCTAGTACTGATTACTCAGGACGTGCAAACATTATTAAGAAGTGTTTTGGTGATTGTTTGCATACTATGCCAGTTCGCGTCGTCGACACAAACTTTTGATGTAGCACGCACCCTAAAGGGAGATAACAACTTTTTACCATAAGCATGCGTCCCTGGTTTAAGAAAACACACTATTTTCCCGGTTTGGAAAATACATACGGTACCTGTAGCTTGGGGCCACACGTGCGTTCTTAGAATGGAACCACTGAGACATACTATCCACTGAAGGTGGAGTAGTACACATTCCCTGGTATTGGGAACCACTACCATCCCTGGATTGGGAAGGAATACTGTTCAAACTAATTTTCTTGGAGGAATACTTCTAAATGCATTGGTTTAATTTCGATTGTTAGTTAATAAACTCAACTTTATCACTTCGTTAAGGAACTGGGTGAGACCATAACCCTCAAGCGTAGTAAGTTACTTATAGATCGAGTTCGTTGGAACTCACGTCGTGGCCCGTGGGTTTACTTGGGGACGGAAGACAGGTGATGCGCATGTTTTCCCAGTCATTTAAGAACAAACTTCCACCCATCATTTTAGAACCATAAATTTTCAAAATTTCGGGACAAAAATTCTTTCAACGAGGGGATGATGTGACACTTGGCCTTCACAGTGTAAACACAAACCCTGTTAACTTAGATATTCACTAGGACATCTTGTTTAAGTTCAGGTAAACCATGGGTCTCTAAATCTCACAAACACCCACGGAATCGTATTACAAATGGATAATTAACTACGTGAAATTCGATGACTGTGTGAAGTGAGTATAGACTATGTGAATCTGTATGTTATGTAAATTTACGTGCTACATGACTTTATGTGCTATGTGACTTGCATGTTCGTTTTGTGAACTTCGGTGTAATTACGTATAACATCAAGTTATTAACAAATTTTAAAATAAGCGCCTATCGTATGACTTAACTTAAATTTCGAGGATGAAATTCTTGTAACATGGGGACAATGTGACAACCCGTACTCTCGTTGACGAGAGAAGGGTATTTTAGTAATATTTGAAATTTTGGATATTAGTATTATTAATAATATCTTTTGCAAAATAATAAACCGCGACGAGAGTTTTAAATATTTACGCATCCAGTTAACATAATCGGGCCTATTTGTTTTCGCTAGACAATGAATTTGAAATCCATAAACTTGGGCTAGACCCAAGCCCACTCCCTAAACCTAAAACCCTATCTATATAAACTCCTTAATACCCCTACCCCTCACTTATTATATCAAAAACCCTAATCCCTAAAAACACATTCAGTCGCACAACAAACATTCACCCCAACCTCTTTCTCTCTGCTCTTGAATTCCGGCAGCCGGAGCTCTAGCTGGAGTACGGCGGAGCATCGTCTTGTCAGGCGAAACTGCACACCAGAACCCCCTCCCCCTTTCATCACTCTCTCACACACACCCCAACCCCTGTTTCTCTTCGTGTAGATAGCCGGCCACCAACAACCGGTGGTGGCGCACGGCGGCGATAGTACGCAGCGGCGAAGGCTCCGATTCAGAGCGGTTCAAGCTCCATTTCAAGTGTCCGGTTCTCAGTAGTTGGAGTGTCGGGTCTTGGGTTTAAGCGGGTCAGTTTGGTTCGACGTTTTGGGTCAAGTTCAGTTCAATGAGTGGAGCAGATTGGGTTCGATTCGGGATGTGAGCTCAGTCCAACCATGGTTCAGCGGGTTTGAGTCTTGGTACAGTCCCGAGTCAGATTGTTCGATTCGGTTCTCGAATTAGGAAAAAGTAGTGGCAGCGTACATCTTTTTTTTGGTTCATAATTTCCGGTCAGTAACATTCTACGTTTGAATATTGGTGTTCATTAATTTGGATGTATATTTGTTACTATTTGCTTGATTGAAAGTTGTCAAGAACATGCTCTTTTAGCAATAACTGATGTTGTGATAATAATATTATTCTTTTACATAAACTGTTCATATGTGAAAACAAAAGTCACAAGAAACCACTGCTGCTTCTTCCTCACAGCAGTTGGTATAAATATCTCAACCCATAACCGAAACTCCGCCTGTTTCTTCTCAAAAAGAACAGGTTGTACAAATAGGGACTCCACAATATGATGCTCTGGAAACACTCGTTTCCATCATCCACAACCCAATGCCCGGGGCAAATTCTCTTTCTACACCAAACATCACATCCACAATTCCCCCACCAACTAAACTTCTGTTGGATGCAATCGATTTGAACCAAGCACTAACCAGTCCTTCTCAATCACCTATAAATGAGAATATACCTCAACAAATGACTGGGTCTGATTTATCAATCCTTGCTAACCCACCAACACAACCTGAGGAGGTTACACCCCTTGAGTTACAAGTAACTCTTGGTGGTATTCCAAGTGAAGCAGCCACTACAAATGTTGAACCCACTGGTTTACATTTGGACAGTGGTTACATCAATAAGACTTCCTTGGAGGCAATTCCTTCCATAACACCTCTGACATCTACCAGTGGTTTCTTTTTGACCACTGACAACATCAAAAGATTGTCAAGTGTTGAAGGGAGAAGACCCTAGTACCAAGAAAAAGGGGCATCAGTGGTTAATGTTTGGAGTACACTCCCTACCTCAACCACTGATAAAATCACTGCTAGTGGGAAATCAGATGATCCCATTAAATTGGGTGATGGTTTAAAATATTTGGAATTGACGGAACATGTTGATAAACTGGATACTTCAGTTGCAGATATCAAAGAAATGCTGCAACAGTTGTTGACAATACAAAAGATGCAATCCACTGTTGTTCCACCTCAAGCACCTGCTCCACCACAAGCATTTGCTACAAATGAGCTCTGGAACCTCTTCCAACCTTTTCTCCAACAACAAAAAGAAATGGCAGATCAGCAACATGAAATACATGTCCAAAAGCTGAGAAACATCATGGAGTCTAGGTTCAAGAACACTCGAGGAGACATTAAGGCAATCAAGGCCCATTTATTGGAAACCACTGGCACTGCTCCTCCAACAGTTCTATTCATTGATCAACTTCCCCTAGATAATGCCAAAAAGGGGGAGAAAATTCAGGAGTGGAAGAAGAAGGGAATAGATGATGGTCTTTACATTGAACCAGAAAAGGATGCTATGACCAGAAAAATTCCCTTGGCAGATGGTAGTAAAAAGGTTGATGCTACCCAAGAAGCACTTGATGAAGGAGTAGCAAGTGTAAAAGGGGATAGAGCGGCAAAGGATATTTCAAGGTGGAATGAGGAGAAAAGAGCTTACATGGAGCTGTATGCGCAGGGTTGTTCTGGTTCAAAGGATACTAAAAATCCTAAGCCAAAAAGAAAACCCAAGTCCATCCCATCCAGAATTCCAAAGCATATTCCAAAACCCCCATCCAAAAGCCACCAGCATCTAACCTCCACCCAAACAGCTGTTGTAACTCCTGCTGTATCAACTACTGCTGGTACTTCAGAGGTTTCAACATCTGTTATCACTTCAACACACACCACTTCAACACACACCACAACCACTACTCTACCATCACCACCATCACCATCAAAAACAACTTCACCACCATCACCATCAAAAACAACCTCACCACTATCATCTCCTGCCAAAAAGCAGAAGACAACAGATGTTACAACATCAGTTGTAATGACAACAGTGGTTGAAACACCAGTTGTTTCAACAGCTGTTAGTTAACCACAAACCACTGCCACTCAAACTATCACCACTGTTCCACCCAAAGCATCATCAGTCCCTCCTCAAACAAAAAGGAGAAGGCTAATTCTAAAAGTTGATGACACATCTCCACCACCAACATCTTCAAAATCTCTGTCACTTGTCACAATTCCAAAACCCATGCCTCTCTCTTCGGCTCAAATTCTAAAGCCATTACCTCCTGCTGGTGTCTCATTTCCTCTGGAACTCATTGCAGTTAGGGAAGAAATCAAATCCTTTTACTATGAGGATGACCCAGCTAAAAGGAGTTTGCCATCTGTTGAAGGATATCCCAGGCCTAACAATATTGAAGAATATTTGAAACTCAAGGCCAAGCAAGCAGAGGATATCTCAATAAAAATAAACAAGGGAAATCTGATAGAGAATTTCAGCAAAACTATCAGTTTCTACTCACACAGGTCAGAGCTATGGAGCAATTTGCCAAAAATGTATGTCAGCAAATCTCAGAAAGGGCAGATGAGTCCTTGAGAAAAGACTACATTGAGAACATCATGACCTACAAGAAATACAAGGGGGAGAAACACATGTACAAAAACTGGACCATTCCTGAGGTTGAAAAAGAGGCAGCCAGGATTCAAGAAATGATCAAAAATAAGGTCAAGCAGACTCCTCCGAAAAATTCAAACAATTTGAAGCTGATAAGATCTTAGAGTTGAAGAGAATGAAAGAGGAGCTGATAGTAGCTGATTACGGGTCAAAGAATTCTGTGACAAAGTGGGGAGAAGATAGAGTCAGGGCTACCTACAAAAAGTTGGAGGAACTTAGAAAGAAAGATTCAACAGTTCCAAAAAGGCCTGACTACTCCAAAGCAGAGGTCTCAAAAAGACCACCAAAGCTACAAGTCAAAAGAACCACTGCTCCAGCTGGTGCTGCCATCTACAAAAGAAGGAGTCAAAACCAGTCAGGTGCTGAAACAGTTCAAGATCTAAAGGTTGGAACTTCTGTTGTAAAAGAGGGCATTAGATTAATGATGAAAGAAGATCTTGAATTGGAACAATCTGCAAGTACTGCTCAGCCAGTCATGAATTGGCCAGCATCTCCAAACACCTCATCAAATAAAAATCTCCCAAGAAACCCACCAGGCTCAAAAGTACTAAAGTGGGAAACTGACAAACTGACCCATGTACTGACTATGTTCAGGTCTGATGGAGAAGTGAAGAAAATATCAAGGGAACAAGCACTTGGCCTAAGTCTTGAAGATTTGCAGGATCTCCTTGATCTTCCACTTAGCAGGGATGATGATGATACAGATGCCTTAACCTTTGAACTACAACTTAAAGGGAAAATAAGGGAACTGTTGACCAGGCAATAAAAATTCCATAATAATGAAGAGTTTTGGCATTATCAGTTCCAGGGGGAGATTGTTGGGATTGAACCCTACCAGAGGAACAAATAATAAAAGCCAAAACTGGAAGAGAGCAGTGGATCCAGAATAAGCAGATGTTACTTACAAGTCTCTCCCCTTGAAAGTGATTTCAACATCTGCTGACCTCCTATCTACTGATCGTGCAAACTGCTGACCTACAACTGCTGATCAATTAAAGGCCTGATGATAGACTAAAGCTCTGCTGTTCAATCTACTGCCTTGAGTCATGCACTGCTGATCCGGACAAGTACTGCTGGGTTCACAGCAGTGGAGGGATGCAACAGTTGTTTATTCTGTCTTTATGTAATATAATGTAATAGCAGTAGTTAGCATAGCAGTGTTTGTATTGATCAGAGGTTAGATGTCACTTTCATGGTGACGTCAGCTTAGATGCTCAGTAGTTTGCTAGTGCCTATAAATAGAACAGTGCTCTGTACTGTTCTATTAGCTCTTCGCAATACCGTCTTCTTTGCACGAACAAACACTGAGCTCTGGATGAGGGGGAGTTTGTATTAAACATTGCATTGTAATCGTTGTTGAAATTAAATTCAATCTTTCGGTTCTTTGTGAAAAGTGTTTGATAAAAGCAATACTCTCGTTTGATTGTATGCAAAGTTTGTTTCCATCTTAATTCCGTTGCACAACTCATCCTTCTTCATTCTAATTCAAACGTAAAATACAATCAAAACCAAACTCAGATCCAACACGGTTGGTTCAGATCTATATTCGGCCATCTTTCCTCTAAAAGAAGGATGAGATATCGGCAGTTAGCTCGAAGAAGTTTCTCTCAATCAGGTGTTCCATTAGATTTTCCCTTTTAACAATGTCCTGTTAATTGTTGGAAATTTGTGGATTTCGGTTGGGTCAGATAGACACAATTTGTTTTCAACGGGGATGTAATGCAATGATTCCTCTCAATTGAATAGACAGACACTTGCTTCATTTTTAGAAGTTTTCAATAAAATTTCATTCTGCTGTGAACTTGTTCTCTATGAAATGTCTCACTTAACAAGAGAAGCAACTAAAAAAGCGGTGAACGGTATTTAACGTACACACCTTGAAGTACTGAATCAACAGAAATAACTGAAATAACACCTTCGGAATCTATTAACCCACAATTTGTTGGAATTTCTAGACAGACACTTGCTTCACAGGACTCACTTGAATCGTCTCGGAAGTACTGAACACCAGAAGGATGAGATATCGGCAGTTAGCTCGAAGAAGTTTATCTCAATTAGGTGTTCCATTAGATTTTCCCTTTTAACAATGTCATGTTAATTGTTGGAAATTTGTGGATTTCGGTTGGGTCAGACAGACACAATTTGTTTTCAACGGGGATGTAATGCAATGATTCCTCTCAATTGAATAGACAAATACTTGCTTCATAGGACTCACTTGAATCATCTCGGAAGTACTGAACAACAGAAGGATGAGATATCGGTACTTACGAGATTCTTCGAGAATTAGAAAAGGAGAAGATACGGAACGACAAGGGTAGTATGAGTCTGAGTCCATTGTGGTTCATGTTAGGTTTGTATTTCCCATAGCCATCATTTCCGTAGTAAAAAACGGTTGCGGTTTTCCACATGTGATCAAACTTGGACATCAGACGTAAATCTTGAAGAAACGGAACATAATCCCAGATTGTCTAAAGAAGCGCTTTTATCATGTGTGATCCAGAGGTCGGTCTCGGGTGGGCATAAGATCCGTGGGCCCTATTGTCGGATATGTGACTCAAGAAAGTCATTGGACTGCCGCAGATGAAGTCAAATGTGATCAAACATGGACATCAGACGTAAATCTTGAAGAAACGGAACATAATCCCAGATTGTCTAAAGAAGCGCTTTTATCATGTGTGATCTAGAGGTCGGTCTCAGGTGGGCATAAGATCCGTGGGCCCTATTGTCGGATATGTGACTCAAGAAAGTCATTGGACTGCCGCAGATGAAGTCAAATGTGATCAAACATGGACATCAGACGTAAATCTTGAAGAAACGGAACATAATCCCAGATTGTCTAAAGAAGCGCTTTTATCATGTGTGATCCAGAGAAGACGTATCGGGTGAGTTGTGGTTGATTTATAGGAGGAGGTTATGAAATGAATATATGTTTATGCGAATTTAAAGGACAATACTGATAGAGGTGCTGGTCTTTTCTCCCACTGTGCAAACTTTAAAAATCTCACCATAACACATCTAATATGACACATGATAAAAGCGCTTCTTTAGACAATCTGGGATTATGTTCCGCAAATTGGGAACCACATATTCGTGTGTAAAAGCTTGGAAAGATGACCGAATAGAGATATGTATACACCCTTGGTATTTGTTTACCACATGACACATGATAAAAGCGTTTCTTTAGACAATCTGGGATTATGTTTCGCAAATTGGGAACCACATTGTAGACTGGTTGGCTTGAATGGTTTTAATAATACTTGAAAACGGAAATAATCATGTCAAGATCTTTATCAATCATATCATCGACCAACTGCTCGAAATCCCTTTCGTTTCTTGGGTTCGCATTCGACACAACACAACAAAAAATAAATTCAAAAAAACAGGGGGTTGATACGCATCGTATAGGCCTATACGATGCATATTAAGCCCGCCGCCAGACACAACCTGCACCTTTCAGTCTGCCATGTTTTTTACTTTAATTCAATACGCATCGTATAGGCCTATACGATGCGTATTGAATTCAAAAAGTGTGTAGATAGACAGGAGGGTGTGCCATTAGAAAACCCCTTTATAATTCCAATTTCTGAAAAGTATACCAGATATCTTAGTGTAGCATAAAAGCTCTCCTTCAACCCATAGTCGTATGATAGATTTACCGTAGTTAATGAAGCAATGCTTGTTAGAAGTATACTAATTAAATGTGGAAATTAAAAAATTCTTATAGAGAACAAATTTCAGTTTTGCATAATGTAAAAGTACAATAGAAAAATATGCAAAATAAAAGAAAATACAAAGCATGGTTTAGAGTTGTGTCTGATGGTCATTTTAATAGCATATTCTCAATGCCAATATATTAGGAAGAGGGGGTGTGCTATAGAACAACATATGGAACTAAATAGTAGGGGTGTGCTAAAAACCGAATTAACCGGACCATAACCGAATTAACCGACAAAACCGAACCGAAAAAACCGAACCAAATAAAAAACCGGTGGGTCGGTTAATGATTTTTTTGAAAACCGAAAGTAGCGGGTCGTTATGGTTATCATTTTATCCATACCCTCCATAACCAAACCGAACCGACATATAATAATCTTTGTAAGATTTAGGACTTCCACCATAGTTTTAATACTTGATGTTTTTGACTGAAGATTTTTAGTACTTAAGAGTTTTACATTTCATTTTGTGGTTTTGGTTAAATGTTTATTTGAATTTATGGAATGTATCATATCACTTTATTTGAATATCCGATAATAATAATTGGTATTAATATTATTGATTATATATATATATATATATATATATATATTAATACTATGTAATATACTAATATATACAAATATGCAATAATAATTTATTCCATGATAAAAAAAATTAAGCTATGTTTAGCTAAGCTAAATACACAGTTAACCACCCATAACCAACCCGCTATAACCATCAAAACCGAATAACCATAACCGATCGGTTATGGTTATGGTTATCCAATAACCGACATCGCGGTTATGGTTTTTGATCAAAACCGGCCCATGCACACCCCTACTAAATAGCTACCAGAGTCACAAAGAAAGCTTCAATTTGGGGATCAAACGTACCTCTGAACTGCTCAAGGATTAGAACTAATTTAAGTAAACTACATGCCATAGAAATTTGTTAACATAAAAAAATTCTTATTATAATAAGAACTGGCCGAGTTACATCAATATCGCAGGTAAGCGAGCAACAAGTTGCGCCACTACCCCTTTCTGAATAGCAAACCCTAGCCTATTAAAGACAACCCCTACCCCCTGTTAACATAAAACACATAATAATAAGAAAATTTTAATACCCGAACACGTAAAAATCGTAGTGTAGCCAAGGTGAAGAACCCTAGAGCCAGACGATCTAGAAAAAAACAGTACAAATAATTCAGAGACTAACCTGCTAAGAGATTAACCTGCTAAAAAACTAAAAATCTATGGCCAGTGCATAAATAAAACTAATAGATAAAACCACCAGAGATGCTAAAACTAAACCTAAAATCAGTTATGCACCTGCCAAAAGACAAAACAGGAACATCCTGAGTTCCTACTTTCAATATTAGAGAACATTTTGTATTATATGAAAGAGTAACTGCAATTTTACCCCCTGTGGTTTAGGCCAATTAGCACTCTGACCCCCTCTAACGAAATAATTGCAATTTACCCCCCCCCCCCAACGTTGATGTTATGTCGCAATTTTACCCCTGCCATCAAATAAGTTAACAGACCTGTTAAATAGAATGTGAAATGACTATGTTACCCTTTCATATTACCCCCTATGGTTTGTTCTACTCTGCAATTCTCACGACCCCCGACCCAGTTTCCCGGTTCGGATGCCGCGGGACAGAAAACCCGTGGTATTTGTATTTAACGAGTTGGCGTTATCCGCGCGTTGCGGCGGAGAATGTAATGTTATTTAATGCATTGCGATTCTGTTGTTAATTGAGTGTGACTGGCCCATACACGGCGGAGACGCCATCAATGCCGGAGGAACTGACTCCATCAGAAGTTGCTAATTGTGTATATAACCATGCAAAAATCTGGGTTATGTAAATATCAATAAAAGAAGTATATATAAGATTAAGGTCAAATTTATCCAAGTAATTCGACATGGGCCTGGTCTACTGGTCTATGTAATAACAAAACTTTTTGTTATCACAAAACCAAATTAACCATTTTGAATGGTTCACTATCACATACAGATCCATAATATGTAAGGAAAATAATTGAATGTAGTTAGCAAACAATGTGAAAATGAAAGGAAAAAAAATTGTGGTGCAAAGGAGTTATGGAAAATTATGAGAGGTGAACCATTAGAATACTTATAACTTTAACATGTATATGCATATGTATTATTAGGACTACAAACAAAAAATCCACATACACATTCTAAACAATTATTAGGACTACAAACAAAAATTCCACATACACATTCTAAACATTGTTTATGTATTGCAAACAGGGAACCGAGCGATGCTAAAAGAACTCAAGTAATCAAAACCACAAAAGGACTATTAATAATTGTTTCAACCAAAAACCATAAGAATATTCGTAGATTAACATGAATTTTGATTAATCGTAGGTTACCCCCTGTTTCTGTCTCCATCCGGTTCTAAAAATTCATATCCCAAATTTTGAGGGACTGTTGAAATCATATTTAAACTCATACAGACGGAACCAAGGACTGTTGAAATCATAATAAATCTCAAAAACCGATTCCGCGACCAGATTACGAATCAGAAGAACAGTGTTTTGTGTTCGCATCAAGCGCATTACAGTTGATTGATTGCGTCTGATAATCGGTCGGTAACAGAGGAAAATATGAAACCGCATGTATAGATGGTGATGTTACGGTTAGGGCGCCGTATGTGACGGTGGTGAAATTAATTAGCGTCGGAGGGTGTGACGGTTTGAAGGTTGCTTTTCGTAATCGACATGAACTTGCAAGTTGGATGTAGGAACAAAAAGAAACTCTTTTGAGAATGAACCGTTGTGTCCTTTCCCAAAGTCAAACGGTGCATCGGTCCACATTTTAGAGGCATTGTGACTTTCTGCATGGATATGGATTAGTTTACACGTCTGTTTATATTTGCATATTGTATATAAGCTGTATAATAAAATATAATAATAATAATTTGTTGTTAACCTATGTGAGTTGATAAAAGATGTAATGGTACTTTAAAATCAAACGGTGCTTCCAATGAAACGGTGCAATGTGTGTTAAAAGGCACGTTAAGTTGTTTTTGTAGGGTTATATAATATAATATAATTTATTAAAGAGTTGTGTATATTGGGACATGTCGGTTTGGGTTGCATAACATAAGGGGTGTGTATATTGGGATATGTTGGTTTGGGCTGCATAACATGTGTTTAATATATGGTATGTGTTTTATAAGGGTATGATGTGAAAAGACACAACTATTAAGTTAGCCTAAGGTACCCAAAGTTACTTTTTATAGGGTTATCTATAATTTGGCAGCGGAAATTTTAACAGGATCGTTTAAACTGAAAACACCCATTTATTTTGTTTCCAAATTTCGGGACAAAATCCTTATTTTACAATAAAGGAATTCCACTGGGAAATCCCTTGGTTACAAAAACATGTTTATTTATTTACTGAGCCACTTCCTTCAAGCTGTAGTGCTACGCGGCACTTTTCCTGGTTCACAGTAAATCACCTGAAACATGTTTAAAAAGATTTTATCAGCGGGGAAATACTGGCGAGTCATTCAATTTGTACAAAATGACACATTGTTATAATTTACAGCATTAAGAGTTTTCACATTTGCCCATATCTATTAATTAGCTGGTTCAGTTGTCACTCGACCGGATCTATGACTGTGGACATATCACTAAATTAGGCTCGCCCAAGTAAAGTGATAAATCATTAGAAGTAATGTTCACAAAACCCGCACTTACTGCCAGTAATTAATGATTAGCAAAGACTTAATCACTGCAAAGTATAACTGGAAAACATTTAGGGTTTTGTAAACAATTTGGTAAAAAGAGAATGACTCACATTGCGAGTTTAGCGGGATAGAGTTTTGCCTACTGATTTAGCCTCGTAACCTAGTTAAATAACAGTGCACACGAAACTAGGTTAGTAACTTAATACAACGTTTACGATAAGCTCACGAAATCAAAACCCTCACGATGAATGACAAAGTATAGCCCGAATTCGGGCAGCACTTAAACATCCATCGGATCGGTTTCAATCGATCGGACATTGTATCATAGCAGTGATCGAGTTATTACCCTATAATTGTAGCAGCGTTTCCCTACTTAAATCTATGAAATTGAGCAGAATGTTTCGTTTTTTGAAAGGATTTTGCTAACACAGAAGAAAGGCCATGCAATGCTCGTTATATAGCTGAAATTTGAGTTTTACGCGGCCCGCGTAAACTCGAAGAATAACCAACGCGGCCCGCGAGGGCCACCCTAGTTACGGCTAGGGCTACCGTGTCACGTGTAGGCTTGCCACGTGGTTAACACGTGGCCCTAATCGTTATCCAGAGACTTTCAAGCTGTCGCGCCCCGCGTAAGCTTTCCTTAACTCTTACGCGGCACGCGACAGATCAATAAATTTGAATTTCTTGATTTTTCGTAAGGATTAGGGTTTTAGGGGTCCGGGTTTCCACTTACGGAGCGTTTTGGGACATTTTTGCAGGTCCTTACATCCTCCCCACCTTATTTAAAATCTCATCCTCGAGATTTACTGAAAAAGGTAAGGGTACTTCCGCTTCATTTCCGATTCCAGTTCCCACGTGTACTTAGGTCCTCTTTTTGAATCCCACTTGACTTTGACCATCACCAATCTTTTGTGTTTGAGGAACTTAATCTTTCTGTCTTCTATTTGAAGCGGTTTCTCAACAAATTTCAACTTTTCATTTACCTCTATGTCTTGAAGAGGTACTACCAGTGATTCGTCAGACAAACACTTCTTGAGATTAGATACATGAAACACATCATGTACCTTGGCTAATTCTTCTCGTAGTTGTAGTTTATAAGCAACTGGTCCAATTCGTTGGGTAACGGTGAATGGGCCTATGTACCTTGGACTTAGCTTTCCCTTCTTACCGAATCGAACTACCCCTTTCCAAGGAGAAACTTTCAAGAGTACCTTGTCTCCAACTTGGAATTCTAACGGCTTACGTCGATTATCTGCATAAATTTTCTGGCGATCTCGAGCCGTTTTCAGTCTTTCCTTGATTTGGGTTATCTTATCGGTGGTCTCCTGTACAATCTCGGGTCCTGATAATTGACTTTCTCCTATTTCTGCCCAACAAACTGGGGTTCGACACTTTCGTCCATATAGTGCTTCGAACGGGGCAGCATTGATACTTGTATGGTAACTATTATTATAGGAGAATTCAATTAATGATAAATGGTCATCCTAACTTCCACCGAAGTCGATCACACATGCTCTGAGCATATCTTCAAGGGTTTGGATCGTCCTTTCGCTTTATCCATCTGTTTGGGGATGGTATGCGGTACTTAAATTTAATCGTGTTCACATCGCTTCTTGGAAACTTGTCCAAAAATGCGAAGTGAAACGACTATCCCTATCTGACACATTGGAGAGTGGGACTCCATGTAAGGATACTACCTCATCTACGTATAACCTAGCCAATCTTTCCATGCCAAAGGTTTCCTTCATTGGTAGGAAATGAGCTGATTTGGTTAATCGGTCTACAATGACCCAAATTGCATCGTTACCTTTCCTAGTCTTAGGCAATTTAGTAACAAAGTCCATTGTTATTAGTTCCCATTTCCATATGGGCATTTCTAACTGTTGCAGTAAACCTGAAGGTTTTTGGTGTTCTGCCTTAACTTGCGAACAAGTTAGACACTTAGAAACATATCTGGCTATGTCCTTTTTCATTCCTATCCACCAGAAATTATTTCTTAAATCTTGGTACATCTTATTATTACCAGGATGCATCGTATACCTAGATTTACGGGCTTCTTCTAGAATCTTATTTCCTAAATCTCCTTGCCTAGGTACCCAAATCCTTTTCTTATGGAATCTCCAAATTCCATCAGTCCCTTGCTCTAATTCCTTTTTCCGTCCTTTCATTCCTTCAGCATCATCTTTGATTGCCATTTCTTGAACGTTCTTCAGTTGTTCCATTAAATCTAATTAGAGATTTAGTCTAAGAGCACGAACTCGCCTTTGCTTTTCATGATACTTACGACTCAAGGCATCCGCTACTACATTCGTCTTTCCTTCGTGATAGTGAATATCACAATCGTAGTCACTTAGAATTTCCATCCATCTTCGTTGCCTCATGTTTAATTCTTTTTGCCCAAATATGTACCTTAAACTTTTATGATCTGTATAGATAGTAAACTTTCTTCCGTACAGATAATGTCTCCAAATTTTAAGGGCAAAAAATATTGCTCCTAATTCTAAGTCATGAGTCATGTAATTTTACTCGTGCTTCTTCAATTGCCTTGATGCATATGCAATGACCTTTTTGCGTTGCATTAGCACACAACC